>JAAMPD010000488.1:0-49466 GCA_025266255.1 Trissolcus basalis | reverse complement strand
TTTCTTCCCTTTTTTTTTCTTACCAGAGCAGAGACGAAATTGGGAGAGAACAACACAACCGCCACATCGCGTATGCACGAAGCGAGAGCGCATCAAATTTTTGAGCTGCAGTGAAAGACGCCTTTCAAGTCGGTGTGTCTACAATATTGGCACACTTATCGGGTTGCTCTCTTTTATTGGCACAACTTTATTCCACAAGACGGCTGATGAGATGAAACTACTAACGATCTGCGAACAAATTGTCTCTATCTCTTACACATTCTTTATTTATTTGTTTGTTTACTTCTTTCTTTATTCGTATTTCATTTATTTATGCCGTTATTCTTCGTGACATTGTGTTTTGATCCTTGGATGAATCATTTCAAAGGGACATAACAAATGCAAACATAATTCCAAGTATCGGAACTCGTCCTGAGATGTACCATCAAACGAATTTCTCTGACACTGATTTTGTATTGAATAAAAATGCGCGCATTCATAACTAGCAGCGTATGCAGTCGCAGACGGCAGGAGAAGAGGAGAAAAGAAAGAAAAAAAAGAAGCGAAAAACGGTGCGTGTGCAGCGCAGTTTGACTGAGACGAAGACACCGGGCGAACAATATAAGGACGAACGCGCGCAAATAGCCGCGCTCGCAAGCACCGAAGGAAGGAAAGAAAGAAAAGAAGTCTCGTATGCTAAGAAAAAGGGGAGTCGCTCGGGAGGAAGGAAACACATGCCGTGGCGCGGCTCGTGCCACGTGATCTAAATGGTATCTTGTAGGTTGCAGCTGTCTGTCCTTTGAGGGGGCCCACGACTTGGTTTTTGGCGTTTCTCGCAACCGAGAAAGAAAGACCGAATCCGTTGATTCTCTTTTTGCTCGGGGACCCTCGAATTACGCGTTCGCGCGATACGCCTTTATACGAGTATTACGTGTAAACACGAGGCGGGGTTGATCGCGACGCGCACCTGGACTCTCGCGCGCCGGCCCAAGCCTGCAATAAGGACCCGTAAAAGTCCTTGTATAATGATATGCGCGCACGTACCACTCGGCCTGCAGACTCATTAAGCTGAATTTTCGTTCCGATGGTTTTCAACGAGCCATCGCAGTCTGCGACGATATCCTGCCAAGATAAAAATAAGATGACATCGAGAGGCATTGATTGGACGAGCTCCAAATTGGTTGTGTTTTATAGCTGCATGTGCAACACGAACCACCGGTCGCGACGCTGCAAATGCTCACTCCAAGAACAAAATTTTTCATCATCATTTGTGTGCGTGTATACTTTTATTTTAAGTTCACAAAATTTTCAGATCATTTTTGTATCTAAATTGAACAAAATGTTGGATTGAAATGTACGGACAAAAAGTTATTGGAAATTTTTCGAAAGAAATTGTTGACAGATGCAAAAGAATAGTTTTCTTTCATTATTATATATTTCAGCCCAATTCTGCTTTTAGAATCAAAATGTACCAACGAAAAGATGTTTGAAAAATCTCGAAGAAAACTGTTGACAGATGAAAAAAAAATTTTTCAGTTTTCATTATTATGTTTTAATCAGAGTTGTGCCTCCAGCTTGTACCGTTCGTACGTTCGTTTACAAGTTGGGAGTTTTTAAAAAAAAGTGAAAAAGAAGAAGAAGAAGTTGTGAGAAAGTACATCGGAACATTTTGTTAAGCTTCAGTTAGTTTAGTCGACGAAACAAAAGCATGTGTGCTTTGAAGTTTGATTAATTGCTCGAAACTTGAACAAACTTGAATCGAGTTAAATTAACTACGTATCGAAGGTGAACCGTTAACAAAGTTAAGTCGCAATACATTTTCTTCAACTTACGATCTGGACCAACTATAACGAGATGCGATCATTTATAAGATTGCAGTCTATAAAATTGCACACGATAATATCGTACCTATCTTCCAAAAGTTTTACTAAAATAAAAAAATCAACAAGACCAAATTTGATGAATAAAAATGTTTCGATGGCAGGAAAAAAAATTCGTTTGAAGTTGTGCCGGAATAACAACAGTATCATCTTTGTGCTGTAACATAGAAACACCATCCCAGACAAATTAGAGCAATGTAATTTTAGAAGGGTAGATTGAAATTTTCCAAGGAAACCCAGAAATGCGGCGCACAGATCCCCGCAGCTGGACAAACAATTGTACGTTGGTCAAAGTTTACAAAGTAATGACACTGATGTAGTAGAAGATCCTTTTGCCTCCTTTCTTCACTGCTGTTAATGGCTTCGAAATTGCTCGTTTTTTTTTCAACCCCGCAGACTGATGCTTTCGATTATTACAACGTTTCATTTGAAATTCCCCGTAATACTATTTCTAATCCTTATTTCCTATTTCATGCTAATAAATCAATTGCGCGGTTCTAGACGTGCTGTAAAAATCAGCATGCTCTACAAGAATATTGAGTTTGCCTGTATGATGGAGTTATATCCATCCGATGAGCAGAGAAGTATTCAGTTACAACGGACTTCCATCTTTTTTTTTCTTTTTTTCAACTTCACACTGGACCCCCGTCGTAATACAATCAATGTGGATCGTTGAATTTTTTTTCCTTCTTGTTCTTTTTTTCTTCCATGATTAAATTCTAACCTGCTTATGAAAACTTGAAATCTATTTCCACAGAACGTGTATTATCAAAACAGAATTGTTGATCAGTCAATAGTAGGAATTCAAATATCAACATTGTAATACGAAGAAGCATAACCGAGAAACTTGATGTAATTGTAATAATAACCTAGATTTTCATCGGGAGATTAAAATATTGATGCTCGATTCACGTTCAATTCATTTATTATGTAACAGGGGAGATAACAGTGTAAGTACGACACTTACATCTCGACATGCTAATTTTGCACGAGAGTCTAATAATCGCGAACTTATTACTTTTTTCACTCTAGTCATATCATTAGTTAGGAAAGTGCGGTAAAAAAGAAAGAAGAGTATACAGTTAACGTATAGCATTAAACATCAACCGAGCTCTCTGACGTATATGTTTTCGAGCCAATTGTCGAAGCACTCTTAAACAACATTTTGCGTGTTAAAAATGCAGGAGAGCATACTATTTTCGTGCAATTCTCCGAGCTTACATTGTGTAGAGCGCTTTAACGTTGTTCATTAATTCATTCAGCGTCGTACCTCTGCATTGATGCATTGATCGACCGAATTACACAGTAAACATAGTTCCAACTAATGGGACCTGTCTCAAAATAAGCTCACTTCTTCCTCGTCTTGTTTTTTCTAAAAAAAACAGTCGGATTCTTCGAACTTTCAACTTCAAACTAATTGGACTGATTTTCTTCTCGACTTTTGTTTCGCAAGTTGCGAATGGGCAAACTTTAATTGGCGCAACTGTTACGTTAAAAAAAATAACTCCATCGTGTAACAAAGTCGCATCGAGTTTCGTTCAACATTCAGGCGGGTGGTAGGGTTAGCGTAAGGGAGAGAACCTGAGAACGCAAAGTTGGAATAAATGGGATACATTGCAATAATTTCACCGAAATCGAAGTTATCGCCCGGCAACCCAAAATGCCGGCGAAGATCGCGAGCCGCATTAAAGTTTAGGTAGCGCAATCTTGAGTGGAAGTATATCGGCGTCGTCACTTAATACGCATGTCAAAGGGGACGCTGTTCCTCACGTTATTTAACGTTGCCTCTAACGGGATACCTCAGACAGGATAACTGATGAAAAATAGGGACATCACGCAGCGGTTGAACAAGAGAGACGAAAAAAAAAGGGCAAATGCAAAAACGTGGAAGAAAATTCAGCGCGAGGAAAAACGACACTTTCGGAGCAAGCGTGATCAGAATTGTAAAAGCGAGTGTCGACTGGATCGATAGTAATGTTTCTTTAAGACTGTCCAAAACTGGCTGCACGTCTGGTTCATGATCACGTTTTAGATAATTCATTAAAACCAGCTATAACGTAACGATTTTGGGCGTCGAGCCCAAAGTCGTTATCTTATCTCTGTCTTATCTTATCCCGAGGAATAAAAATTAGACTATCGATTAGAACGTTGGAAGTCAATTTTATCCTCGGAGGGGACACGAAAAGAGGACGATTATTTTATTCTCCAGCGCGACAATAAAAATACGACAAATCCTAAGGGGATTTTTGGATTTGAAAGAAGAGAAGCTCTTTGCACCTTTCGAACTCGAAAATCCCCGAGGTATCGCGACTCTCGCCAATGAAGAATCCATTTTTAGAATAAAAATTTGTTGCTCTTCTTCGAAGTCGCTTATACCGGCATCAGCCGTGCCGCTTCGCGCAGCCTCCTTCCGGCAGCTCCGGATCTTCTGACATCTGGCGGTTTCCTGCTCGTCCTCCCGCCCCGCACAAGAAATTAACGCGCGGATTTGAGAGTCAGGGATGCAAGGGTGGATCCGACGCAGATGCCGAGCTTATGAGCTGAATTCCCATCGCCTTTTTATAATCTCCTTCCTTCCGTCGCACATCCCATCGTGGTAAAAATTTTCAGTCAAATTCCTAAACAAAAATTATAAACCAAATGCAGCCAAATTATATATAGTCGATTTTGTGAGCCGGCACAAAAGATTTGGAGGCGCCGGGCATCGATCCCGGTACCTCTCGCATGCTAAGCGAGCGCTCTACCATCTGAGCTACGCCCCCTGTTGAAACTGCTGTCGGTAGCGACTGCTCGACTTGTCCGAGAGTGGTCCACTTTCGGCGACAGTAAGGGGCGAAAGGTAAAAAATAAGTGACGTCGGCGGCCGGCCCGGAAACTCGTCCGAGTACTTATGGCGCGTTAATCATTCACCTCGGCGTCAAAACATATACTTAAGGACGTTTTAGAAGTCAAGTTAACAGCCGATGTACAATAAAAGTGAAGAAAATTCAATTTTTCGTTCGATAATAATAAACATTTGTTCGATTTTTTCCCATTTACAAACATGATGTTGGATAACATTTTTCAATCCAAATATTTGTTTTATTAGTCAAAGCGGTCGTACGCATCATCTATTCATGGTTGTAATTCAATTTTCTGTACTTTTCTTGCAGTTCTCCTGAAGGCACTGAATTTTCTCTCTAAACAAGATAACGACCTAACCTCCAATTGTTTGTTCGAGTTTATTTATAATTATTTTTCTTAAAAACTAACCTGAATTGAGGTACATTTATTATCGAAATGGCGGATGAATTAAATATTATTTGAAACTGAAAAGCGTCTTATTTTTAGTCCGTCGTCTATTTCCGAACACTCTCTAAATTGGAGTCCAAAAACCAAACTGATAACGTTCATCAATATGATAGCAAAAAATTAACAAACCTAAAAAAAACAGTAAAATTAATTCGATTAACTCTGAAAAAAAAAACCACCAGGTGAAAAAAAGTTTCAGCATGAGAATCGTTATAATTCCGAACTAAAATTGGAATTGAATTTTCCGTGACGAAGTTGGCATCGCGAGAAATTAGATTGGAAAATAAACTTTCGGACGTTGAGTGGACAAAAACTGGGAAAAACGCTGTAAATTTTAACTGGAGCGAGAAAAAAACACGACTACTCGGAGAAGTGAAGCAAAAAAGGGGCGGAGGAAGAGGGGGCGACTGGTCGAAGAGCGCACATGCAAAGCGACCGCCAAGAATAACATTTTTGGTCCAGTTGAAAGCGACAAGTTAAGGAGCCATTGAAGCAATATCATAATTCACTACATTTCTGTCATACTTTTGGTGACGTCATTTCCGTAAGCGGTGTCTCTCGACTTCAAAGAGAATGACCCTGCGAAAGTAGTGGGTCACCGTGTGTGTGTGTCAGCCGCAGCTTTTCCCGACGGCAAACGTCAAGCAAAAGGGGAAAAAGAGAAAAGACAAGACAGAGAGAGCGAGAGTAAAAAAAGAGAGCCCTCCTGGCACCAAGTGAAATGGCAATTTTTCGATTGTCGAGTTTCCAGCGGGCCGCCCTTAGGGCACAGAGCGAGCGGCGAAGCTCTCGCGACGAATTAGGACAGGCGCCGTAGCCATTTCCGTGTGGGCGTGCGCGACAGTTCCGCGCCTTCAATACGTCTCGTCTACTGGCGTGAAACCGACTCTGCGAAGCGGAAGTCGAGGCTGTCTCGGCACAGCTCGCGAAATGAAACATTTTCTAATGAAGCGGGATATACTTTTTGAGTCGACAGGGCGTCGACCGATCGAATTTTGATTTTGTTCTCTCTCGCGATCGTTCATTCAATTAGTCCGGCGAATTAAAGTAGCTTTGACCATCGACGCTCTTCAAAAGGAAATTTCATCTCCCCTGGTTGAAAGTCTCAAAATCAGAAAACAAATCAATTTCTTTCTTTAATTGATGCCTGATGGGCGACTTTTTTTTTTTTTTTTTAGAACGCTTCATAACTTTGATTGAAGGCATCGGACTCGCGCAAAATAAGCTTCTCAATCAATGAATATTTTATATCAACTTTGAAATCTGAGACTCTTTGTCGTTATGAATTTAGACGTGCAAAAGAGGCTGCTTTCATTGTACAGGCTGCTTTTAGTCTGCCAGACGTATTTTCAGTTGAAAACATTCTCCGAAAGAATTCGCGAGGAACAATCAGGTATAACAATAAACATTTGTTTTTATTAGATTGGTTTCACTTGCATAATTTACAATTATAATTTTCGTCTTCAATTTGGTACTCGCAAATTCCTCGTCTAAAATATCAAATGTTAGTTTTGTATTTCTCGAGCTTATAGAAATTTATTTCTCAACAATCTATATCTATCAGTTTACACAAAATTTTCAATAACAATTTCAGACAATTTTATTATATAAATATAATTTCAGTCTATATTTAGATCTCATTTGTAAAAATGTTCCAAGAATGTATTCAATCGTTTGCAATAACAAAATTTAATTTCATCATCTTCAAAATGAATAATAATTCACCTACAATGTTTTATCTTTATAAGTCAGCTTTAAAATTTTAATTTATATGAACTTAAACTGGTTACTTTGTATTAAAGAATATCAAGCAATTAATATTACATGTCGATCTCTTTCCCTTCTTTTTCTTTCAAGCCAGTAATTTTTCATTTCGAATCTTGGAAAAAACATCATAATTGCAGTTATAGCGAATAAAATTGCACTCGCAGTCACCAGTAACTGATGGATTTCGTTTAAATATTTAGTTAGCAGTTCAAATCACGCTGATAATTTTGTATTAAATAAATAATGGTGGTCATTATTGAACCGCTATTTATATAGTTATTACATCAATCGTGACCCACCGATTACAATAATAGTGATCGATTTTCCGCTACAATTACACAACTGCGTTTGATACTGCATTTTTTATGTCTCCGCTGTAAAGTTTTTCTTTAATTTTTCTTTATAACGAGATTACTGTAATAAACCCACAAATTTTGCCAACTTAATGATCATAAAGAGCTTAAGTACAGCCCAATTTAATAAAAATTAACCCATTCAGAATCTGACAACGGATGTACTTACATTATTATTCAAACTAACAATCCCGACCCGCCCACTGGAATAAAAAAAAGGTAACCTCCTCGTACAGCAGACAAAAGTGCCTATCATTTAATACATCCTAACATTTTATTGAAAGCAGATCCACTTAAAAATTGAAGGACCAATTTTTCTGGGCGTTCGGTTATGGGTTGACATAAAGAGAGCTGATCCAGGCCCGGATACTATTTGATGTAAGGGGTTAATCGTAAACTGGGCCGAGAGGCAAACAACCCCGACGCGACAAATGATCAGCTCGGAGGTCGCGGGCGCGAAGCATCAATCAAGGCGAGCGGGAACATCTGTCGGTTCATCTCTCGCATTTGCGGCGAATATTTGGAAGCGAAGTGGCGTGTCGCGGGCCAATGGCACGGCGGCTCCCGCGGCTCCTGAGTTATACCGGCTTGTGAACGAGAGATAACTAGCGGTGCCGGATAAGCGGGACGAGGACAGAACAAAAGGGGGGAAGGGCCCGTTCAGGGGTGAAACGGATAAAGAATGGTGAATGGCTACACCTGGCCTCCGGATGGTCGATGGCACGCGCGCCGCTCCTCCTCCTCCTCCGCGCCCTTTTTTGCGTCGCTCCATCCTCGTCCGGCTCCCTTCACACCTGCCCATCAGCAACACTCGCTGTGTCGTTACACTCGACATAAGCAGGAGGGTCGTAAACGCGCAGGATTACTACTGCGGCCTGAAAGATGAAGGCCATGGTGGAGCGCACGGCCCAAGAAGGGGACGCAGATAAGTGGAAAGAGAGCCCAAGACGGAAGGAAGGATGCGGGACAACGGCGGCCGGCTGTCGCAACGCGCCGGCCCATCAGATACCACCGAAAACGATGCCTGCCTGAGTTTTTTTTTTCCTCTTCTTTTTTTCAACACGGGATGGTGTTAATGATACTGGCCGCAATTGCACGAGTCGATGACTTTTTGATCGAGCCGTCGGCCCGCCTTGTTCTTCGCTGCCTGGCGATGACTTGCTCTAGACGTTAATGGCTTTTTCATAACGCATCCACCTAAGCTGCATTTTTCATAACATCTATTAGAAACACGAGAGAGAAAACACGTTTTTATTTCCTTTTACGGGGGGTTCAAAACTGCGTCCAGGGAGTCAAAGTTTAGCCAAGTCAAAACGGTCGCTTTGGGAATGACATAACTTTTTCAACTGCTAAATGAAAGGTCACTGATGTTGCATGCGTAATGATAAGGTTTGCACGATTCCGGATGATTAGTCACATGAACATGTCATGAAAGTGTGACACGAATGTGTCATGCGCATGAGCTTGCGTTCTAGAAGAGCAATTTGCGGTATTCGTTTACGATTACAGATTTCTAGTTTTTTTCTTTTTTCTTGTTTTTTTTTTTTTTTTTGTCTATGTTTTGTGATTTCGAATAATTGTAAGTGATTGGATTTTGTGATGCGATTAATCAAGCTGATGCGATGAGATAACTCGATTGATAGAATTAAAATATTAATTTATTAACTGATGAAATTCGATATCTAATCTGTTAATTTCATAATTAAATTTTAATTTAAAAGCCATTCATGTTACCGTTATGACAAACAAAGGTTGAATTCTTAGTAAACTTTTCAACTGGGCGTTGATAATATTATTCTATTAAATTAAAAAAAAAAAGAACACAAAGTATAAAACAATATACTTGCACACGCGATATCAAGCTGTTTGTAAAATAATTAAATTGAAGCGCATGATATAACTTAATTTTATAAAATGTATATCCATTCGTTAAATTGATTGTGTCGTGTATGGTATTATAATAATAATAATAATAATAATCTCTTCTAATATATGCTGTCGTGATATCGCTTCAATAATCCGAGGTACAACATTCATAATTCAACTTTGCGAATATCAAAATTGCGAATGTCTTCAAAGGAAAAAATATAAACGGCAGCTCGCTCGTATATAATGCGGTTTTCTAAACTGGATACGTGATGTTTTAAAAAATAATGTACTGCGTCAAATAGCCGCAGTGCATTCATCAAAATTGTACACCGGTGTTATCATTAGCGATAACGTAACATTGAATCACAGCAGATAACTTTTCACGACGCAGCATAAATTTATCTTGCAAAAATCCCGAATAATTCTCTTTCCCGTAAATACACGGAGGAAATTATTATATTCTAAAAAGAACGAATTTATTTCAATCTGAATAAATCGAAACTATGAAAAAAGAAAGAAACCACATTTAAATTTTAGGTGAGACGACGCACTTTTGAAGATTGTTTTTTGAAAAAATAATTTTTATTAACTTCTCAAAATGGTTGAGAGTTGAAAAAGAAAAATAATCTTAAAGCAACACATTATTTCGACTTGAATAACAGCTAAACAAAAGAATTCTTGACCCGAAAAAACATTTGTTGAACGCAATTTGTTTTGTTTTTCCTTTTTCAAGGTCTTTTTCGAAATTTCGAGAAAAATAATCTTAAGCAAAACAAAATTCCGAGGTATTTTGAATTCTTGCCCCGCGTGTGAATTATTTGTAAGAGTGTTAAGCCATTGCGAGTCAATGATTGGAAAATACGAGCGGTCTTTCGCTCGTAGCGGGAACGATGACTTGAAAATAATGTGTGCCTGACGATGCCGGCACATTGACCACGACGAACAGATGGCAACGGGGCTAAGAGAGCGTGCCCGGAATCCACCCGCTTGCATTTGTTTCCTCCTTTTTTTTCCAAAATAGTTAATCATTGGGAATCATCGAAACCCACGACTGACGTCTGTTTATCTTTCCTCGACATCGCCTCGGCCAAACACCAATTAACCTTATGAAATTGTTGATCCTAAATTTTAATATCGCCAGCCGAATTGCGATGCAAGATGTTTTCATGTTTTTTTTTTTTTTTCAATTCACATATGTTCAATCAGATCTTCACCCTTTTTTTTTTTTTTTTGAAAGAATAAATTAAATATTTAGCAGTTAATTAAAAGAATCTTGATCCGTTTAAAAAATTGAACGAAATATTAAACAAACCAAAGTCGAAACAACTGCAGTTCATAAAACGAATGATGAGTCGGTGAAACAGCCGTCAAAAATGAAAATATTTCAAGAATGAAATGTTGTTATATTTCTGAAATAATTCAATTGTTCGAGCAGCAATGCGAGAAATGCAAAGCAATGGAAAAAATACACTTAACTGTGATTCTTGCACGCGATTTTATATATTTATTATGTTTTTTTATTAGGAAACAGAACTGTAGAGTTTCGTATGAAATTTTAACGAACTTTAATTGATAACAATGTTAAAACGTTAATTTTTTATAATTCGTGTACTTTACTGATAAACATGAAAAACATTCCTGTAACAAATTTTATAATGAAAATATGTCCCTAGGCATCTCAATACTTTTGCTTACTTTGTTATTCGACAATTTTTAGATACATTGAAAAACACAAATTACATAAATCATCTACTTTTAAAACCACGAGTGTATATTTTTGGTTTTAGTCAAAACAAAAGTTGTGATTTTTAAAACGTGAAAGAACTTTTACATTTTCGTGACAAATATTTTGATCGTAAAAGTTGGCAGATAATTCTGCGGAGAATCCAAATCAAGACAATATATAGAATGCGGTAGCTCGTCAACAAGGGACAATATTTTCGGAAAATGAAAAAAAAAGAGGCAATTCTGCACGATGAAGAACGCGTTCGTTCGTCAGCGGGTTATAATTCTCCGGCGAGCGAAATATTCGAGCGATGAAGGACGATATCCGCCTTCTGTGTGTCGGATGGAATGGCAGTGTGGTGAGCTCGCGCGCACTCCTTTCTGACGCAAAATATTCTGCGCCATAAACGTCTCGTCATTCCGTAAAGTCTAGGCCTCGGAGAGAGCGCTGTACATGAAACGCGATAGCGCAATGAATCGTGCCATCGCGATGAAAAATGTTGACTTATCGCAATTACCGGCGTGCGTGACGCGTGACGATGATAACTCCTCGAACAAACGTTGGACTGAATCATGCGTTCGGCTGATAATAATTTTTCATCTTCCAAGTCGTGTACAAATAAATCAATCAATAACCAAAAGATGATCAGACGTTTTCTTTCAAGTCCAACATCAACAAATCAATACATTTTATTCCAACAAAAAATTACATCTTGTTTTTTTTTTTTTTTTCAACATAAAATTCAAATTAAATAAAACATAAAATTATAACTAAACGAAACACTTTAATGGTACCAAATTCTATCTACCATTTAAGTGACAAATGATTTCTAGTTTTGTGTACAAAAAAAGTGTGATATAATTTTGTATATTTTTAAATTTCGGTCATTTGATATGTCTATGAGGATTGTTGTTTTGTTTTGTGTATTATGATTGACGAAACAAAAGTAACAAAGGTGATAAATGTGTCGTTAAGAAATGTAACATTATTTTAGGTGCATAAATCTAGAGGACAATGGAACGCTGTAACTGGTACGACACGTTTTGCGAGGCTTTTTTCTTTCCTTGCACGGGCGCCTCTGTTCCGGAAGTTTCGAGCCGCGGTGCTTTTGCCATACAAATATCATCGCGATGTGCCAGCATGAATTATAAAGCCCCCGTCGATATAGATTTTCGTGTCAACGACAAACTTCAGGGCGTGTGTGCGCCAAAGTTGCGAGAACTTGCGTGGACCATGATCGGATAGTGCATCAATTACCGCCAGGTCGCACCGCTGGAGGCCGTCCCTAAATTTTGCACTTTCTTTTCCAAACTTTGACGGTTCAAGTTGCGCGAGGGCGATCATTTTTTAACTAGCTTTCATACTTGATGTTTCGCACAACTGACGTGTGACGTAACGATCAATCCGAAATTGGGTCAGCTTTTAACCGATGGAGATTTTAATCCTTAAATAAACGGTGTTAATTATAAACGAGATTCAATCTGCAATCACTGCTGAAATTATTCCAACGCGAAATCTAGTTTTCGAGATTTCATTCCCATTTTTGTGATCTATTTATAAAACTCGCACGGAATCGACAGAAAAAAAAAGTTATTTTCATTTTAACTATAACTTGAAGCGAACCTCAAAATATTTGAGAACCTGAAAGAAAAGAAAAGAAGGCTGGAAGAGAAGGAGGAAAGGGGAGGAAAAAAAGAATGGCGCTAAGGATTTGTCTACGAATTCAGTACGGTTCTATGAACCGATAGTGCAGAAACGGAGCAGACGAAACAAAATGCTGCTAAATATAATCTGAACCTTAGGTAACGTCTGCAACGAGTCTAGACCGTAGCGAAGAAGAGGATGGACGCGTCGTGGACATTTCTATTCGTCCGACTGAATTCCCCGGATTTCAAGCGAAAATATATCTACGTGCAATTTGCAAAATGGCGAGGCAAGAATCATGGAAACATCTGACCAAGAGAGCAGGTTTCTGTGTCGAATTAAGTCGCAATTTCGTGAGCACGGTGGTTGGTTTGTTTGTTCGCTCGCAAAATCCTTTCTTTCGTTTGTTAAACGTTTCTCATAAGCGAAGGCCTTGTTTGTAAGAGTAATTCAGTATGCCGGTAATTCGCACACTTTGTGCCCGTGTAATCGGAAACCATTCAGAAGCCCGAGATACTCGACGAAACAGACGTTTCATTACGCGGTTCGCATCAAATGGGTATCTTCAGATTCGCGTATCAAGAATGCGTTCTTAGAGGGAAACACGTCTCAAAGTTTCGTCTGCCTTCCGAAACAGATTTTTCGCTCCCCATACCACTTCAATAAACGGATATATTAATTTGCCAAGACATTCCCCAAGGAGCCTTGACAAAATACAAACTTCAATGATAAACGAACTTGGAACAATTTTTACAACAAGATTCCATTGCGGTACAAACGAAACAAATAACCAAACAAGGGTGAGAACTATTTACCGCTTATATTCCCACCATTTTTCTAGCCATCAAAGGTTAAAGGATTTAATTTTCTTTGCAGTCAAATTAATAGATTAATCAAGCCTTATTGATTTATCTAAACGGATTAAATTCTAGTTCCCACTAGTCGGGACTGCAAAAGTGGACTTTTCTCGTTGAAACTGGATGTGGGTTCCAGCTGTTGGGAATGAGTTTTTCAAAATGTTTAAATCGGGATTAAAAAGTGCAACGATGTGAGCTGAAATTATAAGTGTAAGATCTCATAACCAGATCCCATAACGTGAAATCGGATTTGTTCGCTGGAAAAGTGCAAGATCAGGATGGCTGACTGGTTGAGAGTGCGGGGGGAACGATGACGTTGACCTCAAAGAAGGCGCCATCGGACGTTCGGTTGGCAGGCAGGGAGGACGCGACGCCGCGAGCCGCGACGCTGACGCACCGCGTATATTTGGCCGAGCGCCCCGTCCTATCGAGCTTCTCTGTCGGGCGGCTCTCCTTCTGGCGCGTGTCTCTCTGTATAGCTCGCAGTCGTAGCGCGCTCTTCCGGATACATAATTTCCCTTAGTCTCGCGACGTCCATAATTATGTGCAAGTTGTCAGGCGCGGCGCGCGCCCACGCATCCCACTGGCAGACTCTCCCGCGAAAACTGAACGGTCCTCTAAAAACAGCGACGCTCTTACGCCTAAGCGATTCTGCATAGCACGGCTCTCCTTATAAACCCAGCAGCCACAGACGTAAAAGACGCCGACGAGTCCCCGGTTCCTTCGCACTACAAATATAATCTTTTCGATTTAAACCTCCGCCTCATCTTGATATTTGAATTTGTTTGTCGACCAAATCATTTTTGCCTCACTGTTCATTTCGCCTGCGAGCATATTTGATTTGATCTCAAAATAAACGTCTCTTTCACAACCAATCATCGGATATGTCTAGCTTAGGTATTTGCACACATTTTCACTACAACATTTGGTATCATTATTTTTCCCTGTTCGTTACACTAAGTATCCGTTGGGGAAGTAAAACTAACTTCTTCTTTTTTTATGAATTATACGTATGACAAGAATGATGGCAATTTTGTTCGACACAATGTATAGCCATTGTTTTCGTACGACAGCAAAGTTATAGCATATTATTTGAGCGAAACTCTTAACATGTCGTTTTCACATAACTAAAAGAAACTGTTATAACCTATAATTAGCGGTTTCAATTGGATATTAAACCGTGGATGTAACTAAAATAAACTCTCAGTTGTTTGAAATAAAAAAAAAGAAAAACAAACAAATAAATAATCTTGTCAGTTCACTCATTTTGCTGTGTCAATTATTTCATTATTTTGAACGTGTGAAATTTATTTTTCTGCAATATTTTTCACCAATTTATTGTTTATAAATGTCGATTAATTGTACTTACCTATTATATGGGATGTTAGAATTAATGTGCTCATGCAGCTGATCTAAAATTGATAGTTGTTGACTTTCCTCGTCCTCTCTGCTGTAAATTGAAAACAAAATTTGTCAGTTTATTGTAACTTCATTAAAAAAGACACGAGTTCAGTTAATAAAAACTTCACGGAAGGTAACAATATTTTAAATTAATTTCTCATTTTTCAATTTCCAATTAATTTCTAAGGTACATTTTATTTAAGAGAAAATTAATAATTGATTTTTCTTTCAATTTCCAATCAACTTACAATATTTTAATTAGGGGCATTAATGAGTTTGTTAACCAGGCCGCCTTCTGGGCTGCAGATTTGATCATCTTCTCCGCCGTCGTTCAGTTCTGTAAATGTGCAGAAAATATTCTAGAATTAATATCAAAAAATATACATCCACCTTGATAAACTACGCTATTTCCGTACAAATTAAACGTATGAATATTTTAAAATTCTGATATGATTTTCATGAAAAAAAAAAAAATTCAAGATGAATAATAAATCGACTTCAATTTAAACAAAAATTCAAAGTTAACAATAGAGTTCCAAGTCTAAAGGGGGTTGGAGTGATCAAAATCAGAAAATAAGCTTGAAAGCATATTTTATTCCATTTTCAGGCTTGATCTTAAAGATCGAGGACAAAATCGAGGACGTCTTTCTACAATTGTATAACAATGCATCAGTTGCATTTGACCATTCGTCGTGCTGTCCGGAGCAGGCGCTCTCGTCCTGTTGGTCGCTCGTCCCTCTTTTTTCCGTCGAGCTTTTTACCACCCCCGCTGGCATCGGTTTCGCCCTCTCTCTCTCTCTTCTGCGTGTGGTCCCGGCATTCTGGCGGCTCAATCATAAGAAATTCATTTGAATCACGTGTTATGGCGAAAGTCAAGTGGGGCACGCATCATTGGGCATTATTACCTGCTGAATTACAGGCCTCTCACTCGATGCACCCACAATTGTTTTTCCTCTACGAGCGAACGCTCGTTAAATGTCACCATTGAGAGAGCTCGCAGTCTCATATAAATCTACGTAGTTTTCAAACCCTGCGAAAAAAAAAAGAAGAAGAGCCACCAATTTGGTGTGCCAATCGACACTCTCATTCCCATCGATTACCGCCGTCATCCTTTTCAACGACAATTCAAAATAATTTGATACAATCGATGAAATTCAATCGCGGGTTCGGACGAGTTGTGAACCGGAATCCACAGCGTCTAACAAGGACAATTATCCAAAGTTGGACAGCGTCGGGGAGCCCTGATGGGAGCAAATCATACTGGCGGGCTCATTCTCTGCAACGAGACAAACTCGAGCGATGCCGAGTCGGATTGAAAGAGAGCTCGGCGCGGAACAGAGTGGCGGAGTCCTCGCGGCGACGTTATTCTCACGCCTTATTATCTCGGTCATAAGCCAAGAGGCCCCTGAGATCGTGGGATTTTTGTGTCATCGGGGTTTTGCGTGGTTGTGACAAGTATCCGTCGAGCTGGCATTCGCAGTAATGGATAGTGTACGATAACCCGCGGGGGGTGCGGGGCCGAGGGAGGGTGGTGCGGTCCGCAAGGGGTGAAGATGAAGAGGCAGAGAGACAAATAGATAGGGACAGAGAAAGGTGGAGGGAGCAGAGAGGGGCGTGGCAAGATGAATGATCGCAAGACGCGGGAGTATTGATCCCGGAGTCCGTATTATACTGTCTGTCTCTCTCGCTGCCGCCCGGCTCTCTTTGCTCTCTGTTGCCTCTGCCCCGTCTCACCCATTCGTCCTTCCTCTCTCGCTCCTTCTTTTGCTCGCTGTGCCTCTTTCTCTAGTCTCTGTATACCGGGTGGCATATGAACGCCCGAGTTCAGGGTCATTCGAACACCCCCGAAAGTGCCCCTCGTGGGACCCAGCTTTTCCACCGGCGAGCCACTTTTCTGGCTCTTTCCAAACGTCAGTCAACCTCCGTCAAGCTCGACCCATCTTCGCGCCATCCGACGTCTAATTGAATCAGTCGGCTTGGGGCTCACCTGCGGCGTTTCGTCGAGGACACGACCGACCCCCCCGTAGACGAAGGTATCGATTCGCAGCCGCTATCTGTGCTATGCACCAAGTCGCATTATGTCTGCGTGAATAATTGACCGGTGATCTCGTGTCAACAAAACTATAGTATCCGGGCTACTTAGGACACTCGGGTGGACGCTTGACTAGCGTCCATACATAAGAGATAACAAGGGGGAGGGGGGAGGTGGCAATATCAATTATTCAGCCGGATCATTTGTAACCACTCGTTCAGCCGAAAAGACCTCCTCGAAACACGAGAGTCGTCTGTTTTATTCCGGCGTCGTTATATTGGATACAAGATCCATCAGGTCTTTAACTTTGATGTTTAGAGGGATAGACTGATCCGACGAAATATCCTTGTTGCCTCTTGCGAGCGAGCCATTTTTCGTTCAAAATTGCGTTCTCTCTTAAATGGCAACTGTACACAAGGTTATCATCTGATAATGCCCCGAGGTCCATTATGAATAGAAGGAATAATAGCGCTGGGCGCGCAAAGTGGCCGCTCTCGTTTCGGCCGGGCCGAGTTAATGACGACGTGACGAAAATTCACGCCAAACGAGCTGAGCAAGTGGGTTCTTCTCTCCCCCCCACCCCTTTCTTCCTTCTCCGGAAGGGTGACACAGAATTTGCAAAGACGCATTTTTGCGTGCCTTGGCACTCCCTCGGGAGCCGATGCCGTACGTCCTCTCTCGGGCTCTGCCACCCTACTTTTCTACCCTCGACCATTTCCGATGGAAGCTTCAGCAAGATGAAGCAGCAGGACGGGGGCGTGCGAGGGCGAAGGAGGGGCCGAAAGAAGGAGCAGCACCAGCAGCAGGAGGAAGAAGAAAAGTGTAAGGAAGACGCACAGATAGATCAATAACAAACCATAATGGACTCGCGGGGCTGTAAAATATATACGAAATCGTTGGGTTCGGCGGGTGCTGAGAAAATCACACACGCATCCACCATATCGCGCGACCATTGGGAAGGTCGAGAGATGCGTGCGGCTAAATGGTGCGGCCCATCGTGGCGCGCGATACACATCCCAATTAATTCTAATTAATAGCGCTGATCGTGCCGATAGCCCGCACACGGCACCGCGCGCGTGTCGCTCGCTATTATTTCGCGGGTTGTTTAAATCTGAATTCGCATCCGCCCTGAGTTGGCTGGCGTATAAAAACGTTCCGAGCGCAGTTTCAATTTGCGATCCCGCCACGCTGGGGACGAGAAAAACGTTTACCTCCGTATTGATAACGGATAAGGATCAGCAAAGCGGATCCTTTTGAAAACCATCTTTGCATAAATTCGTTCAGCTACGGCGTCTGGAGAGGTGCACCTCTGCTATCGACTTGTTGAGTAGATTCTAATCATGCTCATTCTGTGCTTTTACAATAAGGAAAGGACAAAAAAGGGGGTCAAACTGATGCAACTCTCGTGGTCAGAGCCAGGGGCACCGTTATCAGTTCCGAAAATGACGATTTTCGGTCCAAGCGACTTGATTGCGGTCGTAGACGGTCGGACTAATCTACTACACTAAGTTCGAAGCCTGAAAAAGCATGCGGAGAGCAACCGGGCGAAATTACCTCAAAATGTCGACTGCTCGTACGGACTAGGATCTGTGCGGAAACACTGTGTACTTCCCAAATAATCCATAACCAACGCGGGCGCATCTAGATGCGAACTCAACCGACACCAGCCTTGCGAGAACTTGGACACAGTCCCGAGCACGGACCTCGTTGGTTCGGCATGGGGCAGCTGGCCCCCGGATGGTGTCCTTGAACCCGCACAGAACTGTCAAACCGAACTGTTATCGCCGTCGGCCATGCTTGCCGGGCCGGTCGTTCACAATTTCGCATGCAAAACGGTCCGGACGAGCGGTCACACACCCGCGGACTACGCCTACGCCTATTCTGCGGACCGGCGCGAAAACGACGTCCGAGAGAGGAAGACGCGGGCGAATTTAGAGCTTGCGGAGGAGAGGCCGCACGCCGGGCGACCGGCGCAACCGACGGCGGCGACATCGGAGCGCCCTCTCGTCCCCGGCTCTGCCCACGCCGCTGAAGCTGCTCCCCGCGTGCTCCCCCGCCCCACGTCGTTTTACGCATCGTGCATTTTCGGGGCGACGACGACGGGGGCGCCACCGTGCGGCGGATACGCCGACGCCCGCGATCGATAGTGCGCCGTCGTCGTCGTCGGCACACCTCCGTACGCGCGAAGGGCAAAGGGCGTGGGAGGCCCAGCGAGTAGATAGAGAGAGAGCCCTATAAGCACACAGTCATCACGGTCACTGCGCACCGCTGCTGTCATTCATTTATTTACGCCGCCGTACGTGGAGCTGCCAACCACTAGCTCGCTCTCAGACCCACTCGCACCGACGTTGTTTCATGCTTCATTTTTTTGCAGAGATTATTTTTAACAACGGCCCCCCTCCTCCTTCTCTCTCTCTCGGCGCAAATACCTCGTAAAATAATGTTACACGCTAGAGACTGTCTGGTCGATGCACGCTCAGATATTTCGGACCTGACGCGGAGTTCGGATAAATGTAGATTTCGCGCGACGACAAGAACGATGTGGTTTCTTTTTTGTACATTTGAAACGATGTTTGTTCTTGGGACGGATAGACGAGCGCGACAGAACATTGTACCGCGCAACTCAATAAAAATACACATGAGTTTGAGTGCACAACGCTGACACGTATGCCGGCTAGCTTTTCAAAATGATCGCATCCATTTTGCCACCGGGAGCTGTAACGTACGAGCGCCGCGTTGTCGTTATTTTAGCGCAATTCCAATGTCGCTCTCTTTTCCTCATTTTTTTTTCGGGGTAAAAGATTATTTGAGTTTTTTTATTTGTTTGTCTGTTTGTTTGTTTTTTTTTCCTTTCAATTTTGAAAATCGAGTTTATGATGATTGTAGAATCGTAATCCTAAAGATCAAATGTTGAAAGACGAAACGTAGACGTAAGTCGCGCCATCCGCAAACTTTAAATGCGTTTTTCTGAAAACAAGATTTTGTTTTTAGTCCGGGAAATGGAACTTTGAGACGATTCATCCGATTGCAACGACATTTTTACAGATTGTCTAAAACGCTTTTTCGCAGAACATGACGTTCACAGACTTAACGATTTTTTTTTCTTATAAATAAAGTTAATAAACAATTTAACAAGAAAAAAAAATAGTCCACGTATTTTTAAGTTTGATATCGTTTTTCTCGTTAACTTGGTACTATTCCAATTTCATCATGTTTTTTTTTTACAAATCTAAAGATACAGAATCTATTGTGTTTAATTTTCTAGCAGTACGATCGATCAGGACAGTTTTCTAAATTTAATCAAACTTGTAATATATGTAATAACAAAAATAAAAAATACCTCTACCTTTTAAAACAAAATTTTTTTATTCAAAAAAAAAATTAATTGTTATTAATACATTAGTAACGCGCCAATCGTCTTATCACAGTGATAATAAATAAATTGAAGAACGCGCGCGGACGAATGTTGATTTTCAGGATGCGCGCGCGCACACACACACATACGTCACGTTCTTTGACCGCGGACCCCCGGCATAATTGATGCCCGCGCGCGCAATCGAACGCCAATTTACGTTCCAGATGACGATAAGTCGCCAACGGTCAGCGACACTGATACGAAAATCATTTACAATCAATAGGTCAACGGTAATAGACTTGGTGAATAAATCATGCCCACTCGCTTTTGCTCTCTGCACGAACAAATTCGCTAGGGGAATTTCGTGTAGCTGAGGAAGAAAATTGCATCGCCTTTTTATTTATTTTTTTTTTCTTGTTTCGCTCCTCCTTCCGCGCCTCCTCCGGATTCTATTAGAGATTTTATATTCGAAGGAATCACTGCCTTTTCCAATTAGAGTTCTCGTAGAACTCGTTACAACGTTATGAAGTAAAAATGATGATAAAAACATGTAATCGTTAACGCAGACGCGATGTTATCGAGGTGTTTATGAATGCCTCGAAATGCAACAATTACACGATCTGTTAGTGCTGCGACGTCGTAATTATTTTACTGGCATCGTTCTTGACAATAGTTTATACAATCGCCGCAGTTCCCACCTCTTCTGTTGCGGATTCACGAATGCGCGTCCATATGTGACTGTCGTGTGCGCGCCTACGCGAATCATCATAATTCGAATTTCCATAAATGTGAGTCTGCAAATTCATCAGCACGAAACATTGTCAAAAGGGGGCGATGCGGGACATGGTTTAAAAGCTCAAGATTAGCATCTCAAAATACTGAACCTTAACAAAAACAAATTAGGTTTTTATAATGACCAATTCAATCTTTACAATGAAAAATAAACATTTTACATTGAATTTATCGAATTTTTTTTGACAAAATCATTTTTTTTTTGAAATTTCATCAAGTTTCGAAACTGTAAGAGTTTTGAAGTTAAATGATTTCAAAAGCAAAATATTTTGAACAATTCGAAACAAAAATTTTTCCACACTCACATAAACTTGACATTTTACAATTTGAATAGAAAAACAATTTTTTTATAATCAATCTTTATTATGAATTGTGTTTTAAAACAGTTTTGAATTTCGAGTTTGAAAAATATGTTTTCAACTTTGAAATTGATAGTTCAAATTCAAAACATTTTTACCAATTCAAAACAAAACATTTCTACGATCCCATTCAATTTCAAATTTGAAAATATGTTTGAATAGAACAACAATTATTTCAGTGTAATGATATTTTATTTTAAATTGTGTTTCGAAACGCAATTTTTGAATATTTTATTTGTGAACAAATAATTCGCACCCTATATTCATTGAATTCAATTTTTAATAATTTCGCAATTTATTTTAAACTTGTTTTATATGTTTGAATTAAAAATTTCATAAAAACTTCATAAAACATTTTGATTACTTTTCAACAAATTTAGGAGCACTTTTAGTAGAATTTAAATTCAGCTTCATAATTGTATTTACAAATTTTTCGGTACCGAAAAAGTGGTTAGACTTATAGATTATAAATAATGCAAAAAAACTAAAGGTTAGACGAAAAAAATGGAATTTAGGAGATTTGCCTTAAAAGGAGCGATCCGTATAAGAGTTTGTCAGTGATGTTGCATATACGTGATCATGCACGCGCGATCACTCATTGATTGCATCGTGGTGTGTCGCGGGCTTTTGCAACGTGCATGCTAAGCAGCGCGACAATTAATGAACGAGCGCCATTTACGGAGCGCGGGTATACGTAGGCAATGAAATTCGTGCGTGTAGTGCGATAGCGTCATCGGCGACAAAAGCTGCGATGAAAAGTCCACGAAACAAAACGCGATGAATGAACGCGCCCTCGTTAAAATTATTTGTTTGCCACGCGCAAACGACACGAAACGTTTGAATGAATGTTTGATTAGCGTTCGCGAGCACGTTCAATTGGATCGCGATGTTTCGGCGCCTGCGATAAGCGCGACCTGCGTTTCGCAAAATTTACACCTCCTTTTTTATTTGCTCCTAACAAACGGTATGCTCAGAATCATCAGCTTCAAAGAATGTTCATATTTTTCAAAACGTTAACATCATAACTTCTTCAGTCACTTTTTATTTATTTATTTATTTATTTATTTTTTTCTTGTTTTTTTCTAAGTCCGTATTGTACATTTTTTGTTTTGTTTTTGTCAAAAATAAGTCAGGTCATGTAATCGTGTTACAAAATCAAATTTCACTCAAAATTCATTTAAAATTAGGATAGGACGTTACATAATATCTTGTAGGCCCGTTTTTTATATGCTTCTTTGCTTCAACCACTATAGACATCCGATACTGAAAACACCTCACTACATTTTGGCAAATTGAAACAAATCTGCTGCCAAACTGTAGGACGAAAAAAATTGAGCGAAACAGGCAACGCCAAAAAGATCAATCGCCACTTGACACACGGGCAGCGCGATTTTGAATCATTAATCCACATTAGAGGCCGAGGACAAAAAACTGACATGAGAAAATAAATGATTTATAGAAAAGGTCTCAAGTAATTCGATGGACAGACTATTCTCATCCTTTGGTTGACACAGTTGTGAATAATAGACAACTCCTGCGTTAGTCGAGGACATGTCGGAATTATCAACTGCAGGAATACCCGACCCGTCATTATCTCGCAGAATTCAGGGGCATTGCGCATTTCCAGTCAGGCGTTTGCGAATTTCAAAATGACCTTCCTAATTGAAGTACACAACGAAAAAGGACTCTACTTTAGCTGGCGATGAATAAAACAGAAGTGGACTCTTGAATATAATAAGAGGAGGAAGAAAAATGTATGTGATTGGTTATTATTTATTGAACAAAGGAGGCGAGGTAATTGGCCGGATGAAAAAAGTGTGCCAGACGGTTGAATGGCGTGAAACGAGACGCGAAAGGCGCGAAGAACGGGGGTGGCCAGCCGAGAGTTTTCGCCACCCGTACGACCCACATCATCGGTGCCGGGGGTTTATGAATAAACGTTTCTCCTTTTTGTTTCAGCAAGAAAAGCGCGGAGAAAGAGTGCGCACCGTAATCGAGAAACTAAGGACAATGGAAAACGGCTCCATGGCAAAGACACGCCATCGCAACTCAAGTTTTGTTAACTGACATCTCTCGGATGTTCCGCTACTTTGTCCCTCACTTGTCATTATTCCGCTCGCTTCAGACTGCCATTACACTCCAATTACGAAAAATACCCGAATTAGCGAAAAAAAAAACTGTGACGTCCGGAGGAGAGAGACAGAGAGATAAAAAAAAAGGGTAGGTTGTCAATTTCGGGACAATCTCTTTTAATTGTGCGGAGATTTTTCGTGATGCAGATATAAAAATGGACACTTAGATGCAGACTTTTTTTTTCCAAGTCCGTCAACTAAATCCGGGATTATGTGCGAGCCGCGAGGCCCTTTGGAGTTGAAGCAGGAGACGGGAACAAGCAATAATAATTCACAATAATGAAACTGCTCGTGCAATTTTTACAACGCGTGTATATCCCGGGCGATAAAATTTGATCCGGCAATTTCTGCGTAATTCATCGTCGTGAAAAGAGAAGAAAAAAAGTGGTGTATGCGCGGGGGCGTGTTGGGTTCTCTTGGGCGCGAGATGAGTTAGGCTAATTAAACCACGCGGTGATAAAGTTTATGAAGAGCTTAAAATAGCGTGCAACACATTATCCAGGAATGCAAAAGGCACAGCCCACTTGCATCATTGTCAAATGGGGATTATTAAAAGGCAGATCGGCTGCGATAGAGCCGCGAGCGACTTTGGCGTCGTTGAATTTCAAGATGTCAATGGTTACGCCGCGCCGAACAACGCAAATCCGGCGCCGATTTTCACGAGCAAGAGAAGCCAAAAGAAAAGAGAGACGGGGACACACCGAGCGAGAATAACGACCTGCAAGGAGAGGTATCAACGTTAAAAGCGAGGGTCAGCATTAAATATAACCGTGGGCTCGAGCTATTTATAAAGATTAACTTGTTGGCGCGATAACGAAGCAGTCGTGGTGGTAATAGTTGCGGCGCGCTATTGCCGAGTTGAAAAGAGACGCCAGACGCGCGGCGAGTGCGAGCGCGAAAAAGAATTGAGCGACGGGGGGATAAAATGAGAAAAGACAAGACGAGCAATACCGGGGCGAGACAACGACCACGTTAAATTGCTCTCTCTCTCTCTCTCTCTTTCTCCTCGTGCTGCAATTGCAATCGGACTACTCTGGGTGCTCGAATTGCGCAGCAATTCTGTCCCCTCTTATGTCTCTTACCTAATGTATAAACAAAACAAAAAAAATGTCTTTGCTACACAAGTCAAATTTAACACTTGAAGAACAGAAAAATGATACCTGATGAAAAGGACAGAATCATGTTGGCCCACACATGATAATTCATGTAACAATAAAGGTGAAATGATTTTTCTGTTTATGAACATGTTCTTGTTATTTGGCATTATTTATATAAGATTTGTAGTTATATTGTTATATTTGAAATAATATTGTGAGTTATTCAGTAAAAATAAAAAATACTTACTGTTTCCGTCAAGTGAAAAAATAATAATAATAATAATAAAACAAAAATAAAATGTATTATTGGAATTCGTTTTGTAAATGAGTTTTTAAATTTGAGTTTCTGTTGTGAAATAGTTCTAGTTGAAAATATTCTTTCAAACATATCAAACTGATCCATTAATTTTTACAATAAAACTTAAAAAAATTTTTCAATTTTATTATTAAACATTATTTTAAAATTAATATAGGTACTTGGAAGCAATTTTAAAATGATTGAATGCTATAAGATGTTACAATGTTATGGTACTTGGAGTAAAGAATACTGATGACTGAACTTTGATTTGAGGTTAAAATGACCCGTCTGTCCTTCGAGTATTAAATTCAGAATGCGTCTTAATCGGTATACCTTTTTTATGTAACTTATAGAAAACTTGACTTAGAAGCTTTACAACAAAGCTAATTTTGCGCTTCAATCCCATCGCCTTCTCTGCAAGTTTCCGTTGTCTCTAACGCTCAATTCATTTGAACGCCCTCTTTAAAAGGATTCCAAGAAATTAATCGCAGCTTTCCATAAAAGTGTCGCGTCTTGGTCGTGGTTGGGACTTTTGTATGCAGAATTGCGACTGTTGGACATGCATCGATTACCGAATGCCTTGGAAGAGGGAATTATCGGACCGGAGATGTAGGTGGCGCGACGGTTTTGTAATCGTTAATTTGATCTATGGCTGAAAAATGAACGACGGTTATTTATTCATATCATATGTATAATACAAACGTCTGGAGTCTGGGTCTTGGACGCGCAAGTGCCGATGGGACTTTTTTTTGTATATTGAATAATCGTTACAATTAAGATTGAACGTGGAGATAAATCAGAACTCCATGAAACGCCACGTAATTTTCTTAATATGTAGAATTAAATGGGTCTGAGGTAATCATATCGAATGCGGAATGATATCATGTGGCATACGGGGTTGTAGATCAGATATCAATCTTGCATACAAATCAACCAATTTAAATATTCGTATTTCAATGGGCCCCGAGTTAATTTAGTTATCTTATGCAAGTTGCCAAGACCCACATGTTGGGGATAAACTTTTCGAATTTCGTACCCTCATATAACAATCGTTACCAATAGAAATGAAAATCCCATCCTTTAAATGGCAAGTCCAAAATTAAAATTGACGATTAATAGGACATATTTCTTCTGTCTGAATTAGATTGAAGTAAATTTCATGATCTATGATCAAATTTAAAGATGATACTACAATTGTATAACATAAATTTACATGTACCCTTACCAATTTTCAACTAAATTTACAATTTCACAGAATAAGATTTTTCAAGTACGAAAAAAAAAAACTATCGAGTTTTTCATACGAATTAATTTTTAATTTTTCATGAGTCTTCAATCAACATTTTAAATTCAATTTGTATGTGAAACGTGTTTCGTTTTGACATCTCAAGAGTTATCAAACTTACGTTCACATCTTGATACAACTTAAAATGTTAGAAATTGTAAAACAAAACATTCATGTCAAATTTAAAATTGTAACAACTTTTAAAGAGATGAATTCAAAGATGGAAAAGGTGAATTTGAATAGAAATGCATCAGAGTGAGTACAACAGTATGAATCTATCTTATCCTGTAACATTGAAAATTGGTATGTATACATGAAAATAAATTTTCTTCGGAATACTGTATAAAGTGTTTGAAAATGATATTTTATTCAAATTTATTTTTCAGGGGAGGAGAAAATCTTATCGCAGGACTGAAAATTGCCTCCAGCAGTCATTGGAAAATTCTTAAGAAATAGTTTTCACGAATTTAATGAATCGCAATTGTCAACGGATGACAACTCCAAGGAAATTGACTCCGAACGAATCTGAATGTTTGTCCGACAGTTTGATTCATCTGCGATTATGGGAGTTACAACACCGATCGTGCTAATCGTTATCAGTTGGTCACGTCGAGGATGCGATAACACGCGTTATTTGTACAATTCGTCGACGCTTTTATTTTAATTAATAAAAGATAGCCGTGGGCTCGCGCGCGGTGTCTGAGCAAACTGTACGTGGCGGTGCGTTATCGAGACGCGGCGTTTCTTCGGCTTCGCCTCGGCGAGGTACATATTTGTCTTCCTCCACGATTCATTCACCTCGGCTGTGCGGCTGACGTTGCCTCCCCCGCGCCCAAGCAGGACGCACGCAGACGGAGAAAGAGATCGAGCACGTGCTCTCGTGGTCACTTTTCGCGCCGGTTATCGTCACGGACAACGACTGCACTTTGTCCTGGTAGGATGTCGCCGTGCGTCTTGCCTTTTATCGTCGCACGAACACGCAATACACGGTGTCGCATAAGTAAGAAACTGTCGACACGCCATTTCACGGCGCACGTAACAGGGCCCCGATCGAGGCATAACTAATGCGCCGTATTTGTCACGCGTCCACTTGTCCAACCATTTTTATACTAACGAGCATATCATTCTCCGCATATACCCCATACCCTTTTATCATCGCTAATAAATATTTGATTACGAACCGTGTTTATGGTCTATTGTTCATTCACGTTTCTTTTTCTTTCTTTTCTGTCTTTTTTTTTCTGCTCCTTTTTTTTATTTCATTTCACCCGCGAATTCCCGGATTCAGCTTCAATTACATCGGCCTACACGTCCACTGCAAATCAAGATAACAGTATACCCTCCGCGTAACGCTCACTGGTGCTCTCAAACTTTTTTATTTCGCCTTTCCTTCTTTTTTATTTTATTCTTCTATCCCTCTCTTTTTTTTTCAAACAACTATTTTCATGAACTGCAATTAGCGTATGGGGCTTTCCCGAGTACAGCAAGGTTTAATCGGACCACCAGCAACTATTGCCTCGATATTGTTATGCTTCCTCTGGCATCAAAAAATGTATGGGCCTATCGATACAAATATCAGTAACCCCACAAGTCGCTTGAATGAATTTGATTAAATTCTTTGAATTAGTTTTTCTTAAACTTCGAACCATCGGTTGAATGTATTTTGAGTAGAAATTGACCCAGGGATATGTTTGCCGCAGGTTGAAAACTTTAAAATTTTCTCCTTCCCGCTGTGCCACAGCTCGACAAATTTGGTTGATCGCTTGGCATCCTGGATTAGAGGTGATTCAAGTACTTTTTGGAACGGGTTGTGCTTCAAAGAAAGCCTCTATGTGCATTACCGTAGGTGCTCAGGCTTTATCTCTAGAACGCTTAAGCTAACTAACAAGATGGTTAATCTAAACTAGTTGCAGTTAAGTAGGTGGCGTAAACCAATTTGCCAACTGGAACGCTTCTGGGTAATCCATCATTGTTCTTGCCGCACGCTAAACGGAATCCGAAAAAGCGTGGCATAAATTGCAACAAAATGAAAACGAAAGACAGAAGAGAGAGTGAGAGAGAGAGAGAGAAATAAAGGTCCACCATTTATCTTGAACGTTGTTCGCAAAAAGGTGTAACAAAGTAACAGACGAGAGCAGCAGCAGCAGCAGCGTCCTTGTCCGCGTCTTCGTCCTATGGATACAGAGCAAAATATCACGACAAAATCAAAGAGCGGACAAATCGAACGGGACGAAGTGGGGAATTAACTCAAAGCTTTTGCAATCTCGTCCCTTTCATCGCGCCCGACACGCGCTCAACAGCGCGGCGCAGTTATTTCGCTCTTTTATCGAACGAGAAGAAACGCTCTCTGATACACCCGGGCATCGACTTTCCGTTTGTCTCCGGCTCTCCTATGCAACTGGACCATTATTTCCTCCATCGGTTTTCCTGGATCTCTTTCCTGCTTGGAGCCAGAAGTTCGCAGACGGGCACTGATAACATCGCAAAGCGAGATCTGCAGCTGTCCGGGTTTCGTAAATGGTAATCAGCGATGGACGAGCACGTCCCTCATTGTTCAGTTGCGACAGCTCAACGAATGTATAATTATGACTGCGACAGAAAAAACTCAAGTTATGAAGAAAGTCAAAGGTAATATCATTGTCCAAGATCAAATGTGGGAGAATTTTTGTTGTTTACGTTCTTGTTGCTTTTTAAAGTACAAACTTTCTGCTTTTTGTATGTCTTCTTTTTGTTTTTCATCAAAGACTTATATGCTTGAATTATGCATCTTTCAGTTGCGGTTATAACTGGAATGCTCGCGAGTTGTACATATTGAAACTTCTGTTTCGGTGAAAAATAAAAAAGAAAGAAGGAATAAGCACACAAGGCTGAACGAGAATCGTCATTCTCGCGATGAGTTCACACGTGACGGAACGCGGAAACGGCGCACGTCTGGGGACCAGCCTGGGACAGGTAAAGAAGCGCGTCCTCCCGTTCCACTTGCGCTAACAGTATTTCTATTAGTATCATGCACGTCGCGATATTATTGTTGCGCGAAACCATTTGGCATTTACATTTCCGCCAAGCACACATGAATTGCCGCTGCGCGGAAACGCTTTTCTCTCGACATCGGTGAAAATGCTGCAATTCTGAAGATGAAGAAAAGTAAGAAAAGAAAAAGGAAGGATCCTTTCTTTCTTTCTTTTTTGGTACAAGCGAGAACGAGCAAATTTTCTATCAGAAAAACTTGATAATTCATGGTGGCTCGAGAAAAACTCGGGTTTAGAAGTTGAAATAATAGATGGTTAATGAGAATCCAAAGTGGAGCAGACGGAACGATAAGGTTTTGATACTTCTTTTTTTATTCTTTTGCGGCTCACAGGAACGCGGCCTTTTTTCTCTCTCTTTCTTCCTCCTGCTCGTTAGTCATCACTCTTTTTATGAATGAGTTCTTTCGCGGCTATGAAGAATCACACTACCCACTACTACTGGCGCTGCTACTACGACTAATACTAGCGCCACCACTATCACCGCTACTACAATTACTACTACGGAATGCCGTGATTACCATTACCGAAGTGCTATTCAAAAATCCGACGTGCTCCCCGGAGGCTTTTTATCAATTCTCACATCAGAGTCCGTGTCAGCTGAATAGGAATCGATCCGTGAGTCTTTGCAAAAATTGCACGCCCGTTCCTATCTTTACCCACTGAACCAAATGCTACGTTCATAGCTTATTCTCAGCGCAATTTAATAACTCTTTTCAGCGTGAAACTCATAAGACCAACGACAAATCTGAAACGTTTGTGAAAGTAAAAGATCATCTACATTTTTGCGAGGATTAAAAGAAGTTTTCAAGTTGAAAGAAATTTTTAACAACTGGGAAAGGGCATTTTTGTTTTCGTCCCAGTGTCCGCTGGCAGGAGAGACATTCCAGATAAATTCTGATCGTACGCTGAGAACGAGGACGCGTTCACGAGGTAATACCCGATTCTCCACATTTGATCATCAAGTCGCGATTATTCCCGCGAATCAAGGCCGCAGTGCCTATCATTGATACTGCGCACAGAGATCCGCGGCCTGAAATCTCTTATTCCGAGAGGAGCTCTGCTGAGCATCGCGTCTCGAGTCTTATAAAATCTATTCTCCTTCTCTGATCCGCTTGATTCCCTCTCTGTCTCTTGTTTGTCTTTCTCTCACTCCATCTAACAAGAGACTGCGAAGGGGAATCGGAGACAGACTTGAAAAAGGGAGACGACGGACGGGAAAGGCCGCTAGAGCTGAACTCTCGATGGCATCCGAGGAATTCCATGTAATAATCGAGCTGGCGATTGTGGTAACCGTTCGACAGGAGGCGCCACTGCTCGGAGCGCCGCAATTATTTTCATCTGCCCCGATATAGCTTGCACTTGGATCAAATAAAATTCAAAATCAAAAAAAAAAAGACAAGAAATGAAATACGATTAATATTGCACCGGGATTTGACTTCCCAGTGAAATTCCTTGTTATTGCGCAAACTGACGAACAAAAACGGCGAATTAATTCAGATACGTTGGAACAAAGTGAGATGTAACATTTAAGTGCGACAATCTATGCAATATTAATTGAAACTCATACATTTAGTTTTTTTTGCGTGATAACAAAAGACGTCAAGTAAACTCCGAGATAAAAATCAAGGGAAAAAAAACTTATTTCATTAAAGTTCTTTGTTACAGATACAATGGGAAACGTCGTTGTTATATCCACTTGGTTGAAAACGAAAGTTTGTCATTCGCGTCATTTTGGCGGAAAACACTTTTGCGAAAATACAATTAATATTTGCCCTCCCTTTGGAATTTCTTGTTATTGCGTGAGTCGAGAAACAAAAACGGATCGAATCAATTCGAATGTTCGGCCCCGATGAGATATATATACCACCCATATGTATATAGATGGAGAAAAACTGAGCTCGAAGAGACGCTTGATTGTTGATTGATAGAGCACGCCGGCTTGTAAACCGCCCGAAAAATGCGTGCACGCGGTTCTCAAACGCGGGTCCCTTCGAGATTATGCGCGACGCATCCGGTTCTCGGATGCGAATTTAATAAGGAGAATAAATCATTTTAATGTTGCACGAGGGGTCGCAGTAGTTCTGGATCGGAAAGAAAATAGCGCGTGCAGAGACAGAGGCGAGGGGGAGGGGGCGAGAGAGAGCGAAAAAAAAGGAACCGGTATTTTTTAGCCGCGCGATTTCGAAGGGTGCATTTCGTTGCGATTATAAAAGCTGGGCAACCCCCGATGGTGCGTCTAGACGGCGTGGCCTCCTATCAAAAACAGACCACCGAACTGAATAGACTAAAAGGGCAAGGAACTCCTTACAATGCGAAGAAATTAAAGTTTCTACGTACATGACCTAAGTTGCTCTCGCCCGTTCCACTCCACTTCTGGGCTCAGTTTAAATCAAAGGCCGTGCCACGCAACGACGAAAAGAATCGCAAACTAGGTCTGCCGGTAAAGCGGCGTTTCCCCTAATACCTTCGTTTCGTCCCTTCGCAATCGTTAGGCGGCTGACGGTCCACCTTTCATTACAATCGTTAGAATCCGCGATTGACATTCAAAATCATCGCCGCTCCACGATATCGCACAGTTGAAAGCAACGCAGATGGTACAAAACGTGCATACACATGTAAATGCCGTTTTTGTTTTATTGGCAGTGCGCTCGCGCCGACGCCGTCGATTGGAACGCCAATCATTGACACCGTCAAGTATATCTGGCCCGCTGCCTGTCATAGCCACTCGTCGCAATTTGCATTTTCAGAACGATTAGCAGAACTCTCCTACCCCTTCTAACGAACCTAAAATCCAAAAAAACAATTTCAATCAAGTTGCCTCACTGTAACAGTTTGGTAAATATTATAATCAACGTTTTTATTTTGGAAATCAGAACCTGTACTTAGCATCTTCTTAAGACGGAAACCCTCGCTGTTTCTTCGCAGTAACAAAAGCTGACTCGTGCACGAATCAAGCCAAAGTTCTCTAAGCCAATCACGTGTTTCAACGTGCTACGCCCGAGAAATCAGCCTGGTTTCATTAGCGGACCAGAGATGTAGCCACATTTCAGCAGGTGGGGCATCGGGTTGATCGTGGAATCACGAGATTACTGCTAGGAGCTCAGGAATATAAGCGCGAGCTCGGCTAATAAACGAGCTCTAGTTAGATAAAACTGGGCTAGGACCCGTCGAGCCAAGACCAACTGAGCATCACCATTTTGTGAGTTTGAACATCGCCAAACCAAGATGCAATTCGCTCGTGACTTCGCCAATCGCAATCACCATAAGTTGAACTTTCAATGCGACCAAAAACCTTGTGATAATTGCGGACTTTTTTTTTTTTTTTTTTTTCGTAAATCCGACTCATGGCACGCCCTCTGTGCATACATTCAAGCGAAATGTATTACTGTGCGTAATTGCCAGATAAGATAATAAAGACGTTGCTCGGCTTTTTCTTTTGTGTACACCTTCCTCTCTAGAAATTTCGTTTAAACGTTGAAAAAAAGGAGAACCCGTCGTTGTAATTGTACATCTTTTGATTGCGTTTTTTTGTGATTCTCTGTTCACAATTATGAATTGCGACCTGGAACAAAAAAGTGGCTCAAAAGGCTGATCCGTTACGCAATATAAATTTTAATTAGATTTCACATGGGCTTCAGACAATATCAAGTTACGAGGTCGAAATTAATGTTTCTTGAAAACACAAATACCAGACAGTGGCGGACAGTATCGGCCAAGTTTGGACGTTCCGAGAAGTTTGCTGCTTGAAATTACCATCGCGGCGGTACGGCTGCATCCACGACAGATGGCAGTAGCAAATAGAGAACAAACGACTGAGATCAGTAACCCCGACAGGCAAAAGACCGCGGGAGTATTACTCAGTATATGTATTACTGTTCGTCAATGCTTTTTTCCAGTCCAGATGTCGCCACGGTATGAACATTCACTAATATTTAGGAAATCTGATATTTATCACTCCAACATGTATTGTTTTAATAATCATCGAAATAATCATTTGATAAGAATTTTTTAAACATTCCATGCAATTTTTTGCATAAACGAAAATTCTCAACTTATCAGAAATTTGTATTGATTTTATTATATTTTCAATTAAGATCTGCAAAATGGCCAAATTTCATGATATAAAGCCATTTACAATTTTATTTTAATTTCAAATTTATCAAAAAAACATATGGTTTATGTAACTACATCTTTATTTTATGAAAATTTGTAAAAAATAATTTCTCCATTTTCAGATGTTTCGTATATTGCAAACTTAAAAAGAATAATTAAAATATCAATTATTCAGAAATTCATGTTATCTTACGTTTTTCATATAAACAGAGATCTAACAAAAATTTTTATGCATAAAATATACATTGTTTGATTTAATTTCATTGATGAAAAATATCTATTGAAGTCACTCTGCGAAAAAATGCAAAATTGTTCAAATTGATTTTTGTCATCTTTTATACAAAATTTTTATATTTTTCTGGGGGTTTTCAAACAAAACGAAATAAGACATGTGAAATGTTTAAACTTTTTAAGCTAAAAAGTGTTTTACTTAATTCGAAATTATAATTTATAACAGTTCTTTCATTTTCCTCTAGCAAGTTTCTTTAATTAAAGACACAATTTAATTAAAGCGCAATTTCTTTAATCAAATATAAACAAAACAAAAAACTTCATCTCAGATTGTTCTATTAAACTTCATGTACTGAAAAAATAAAAAAATTAATTTATATTTCAATGATATGAGAAAATTTTTGTTAATATTCTTCTATAATATGGGTATATTATAGAAAACAATGGTGTACATAAATTTTTAAAGAATAGAGTTGAATATAGTTCGGAGTCAGCTTATCAAGAACCTTTTAAAATAGTATGATTCATTCATGCAATTTCTTCATTTCCTATAATGTCTTTTTTAAGCCTTATAAGATTTAATCGTTTCAATCGATCCCACCATAAATGCAGTCTAAAGTCAAGAGGCTTTTTTTTTCAATTTACGACTATGAAAAATGTTGCAATTATCATATGTTAGAACGAATAAAAATAGCATTCGTGAATGATTTTATAGTTCAGTTCCTCTCTGTTAGTAAACACGAGGTCGTATTAATTTTACATTAATTGAACTCACAGGGCTAATTTCTGTATTTCCTATAAGTTCTTTGTTAGTAGCTTTAAAAGTTTCAATCGTCTTTGTTATTTCTACAGAAAAGGTAGAATAATGACAAGAGGTAAATAAAAGGAAAAAATAACGATGTGACTTTACATAAAAGATCATTTTCAGGGGCGCCATTGTTTAAACCGACAACAATTTCGTTGAAAAGTAAATATATGGCGGATTCAAAAAAGAACATTATTTTAAAATAATAAAGGACGCACTTATGTAAACTGAATTGTCTGTCCTTTAATTATTTTAAAATAATGTTCTTTGTCAAACACGCCAATAAAACTTGTCGCCCAAGTCAGTTTGCGGACAAATTTTTCATCCAACGGATGCTTTATTTAGATACATAAAGCAATGTTGATTTCCATTTTTTATATCAATTTTAAAACAAATTAAAATTTATAAAAAAAGTATTAAAAAAAGTAAATTTAAATCTATTGTTTTCCAATTGCAGTCGTTAATAACAAAGAAAAAATTATTATCGTTAACGAAAAAATAACAACTTCATGTTTACAATAAAAAAAGAACGTAGTTTGCAAAAACATGTTTTTCTTTTTTGCAAAAAATGACAAAACGATGAGAGTATAAAAAAATGTTGACAAAGAAAGTTGGCGTAGAAATTGAGAAGGCACAAGTGATCAGTGAATCTAAGTGCACAGCGATGCCACGTACAAAAACCTAAGATGAAAAAAAAGGCAAAGCCAAAACAATTCCCCACCCCTACCTCAATATCAATAACCTTTCCAAGCAAGTAAACAGCGCAAAGGTCAGTGGCGCTCCCTGTTGACAGAAGGACGCATATATTTTGAAGTGGCAATTTCGCCAAGTGTCGCGCATGTGAGAGCAAGATAAAAAATCAGTAGCGTGACACTCATGCCGCGCCGCCAAGGGGGCACCGTCCGAGAACGTAACCTGCAAATTTGTCCAGATGAATATGCCGATGAGAGAAATCAGCGGCTTTTTGCACGCGACAATGCAAGCATAAACTGAGTTTTTGACTCAGCGAGTGGCACTGATCACTTGTTCGTGCAGGAAAAACAACCGGCGATAACCGGGACAAGCGAGGCACTCACCGCTGTCGTAGTTGCCCGAATCGAAACTCTGCGAGTCCGGTTCCAAGGGTTGATCTGAAACGCACAAACACCGTCGATTAGACAAATAGACCCTCGTGTTTTTCTCCACTGCCTCATCTTCCTCATAAGCACTCACTCACCCGCCATATTGTAACAAACTGTCGCGCACTCTCGCGGCCACGCGCTTTGCTTTTGCAAACCGGTGGCGCACTAACGGTCGATCCCACAAATTCCGTTTCCCGTTTCCTTCCGTTCACACGATGACGACCCACATCTCCCATCCGGCTCTTTTAAATCAAACTTCTCGAAACGAACTAACCTTGTCAACAAAAAGTTTTGTGAGACTGACGCGCGACAAATTTGCAAACTTCTCGTGCTAACTTTTATAGTATACTACACGTGCATTTCATCTAGACTTTCATCTAGATTTTATTCACACGAATAGGATACTATACGTTCAGTCCATTGGGATGAAAGTTGGACTACGAATGCTACGAATGAAACATGCAAATTTGCAAATAGCATTTTTCCAACGCTCGTCCGAAAATCGTAGCGTCGTCGTTAGATCTCGGGAGGCCTCTCTCCATGGTCCGTGCTTTGGAAAACCAACGCCATCTTGGCGGGAAATCGAATTATTATTTTTGCATAAATTCAAAATTTTTACACATTTGCTATACTCATAATTCAAGAACTTATTTTAAACATAGATGAATTGTTTTAAATTATTAATTAATTATTTGCTTTTTATAAACAGTTTTTCAAAATTTATTAAATGATGATTGAATTAATGGGAAATTAGCTGTATCAAATGTATAATAACAATTACTTCCGTCCTTTTTCCGAGATTTGACAAATGGAAAGCATTTACTATCAGAAATAATACTTAGTACTGGGAAATCAATTATTATTTAATACGGGTTTTCGAGAAGTTTATCTCTCCTCTTAGAACATTACTTTTACATTTTTTCACTTAAAGAAGTTTATATATTTTATCCACCTCTATAAATTACACAGTTTTTAACATACCGCAGACAAACAATAAGATAAAAATGATCAATTTAATATATTTATTGGTGAAAGTGAATAAACTTCAATTTATCGCTGTGCAAGTTAACTATTATAAGTTAAATATATAAAATTCGATAAAATATTTCATTTTAATTACATTTCTGACCATTTCTATCTTAAATCAACAGGGCTATATTCCCTTGCATATTTTTTCTTGTTTATCAAAGTTTTTCCTTTGATAAATCACTCCACAATAATTTCAATAACGACGATAGGTTTTTGCTATTTTTTTTTTTTTTTTTTTAAGTATTTTTTTAAGTATTTTATTAATTATTAAATATTGTATCGAATGTAACTTATGGCACTGATAATCAGGTTGTTGTACAATTTTATCGCTTTCATATTCAATTCTTCTTGGCTAAAAATTTGTTTTCATTGAATCCGCAGATCCAATTTGAAGAATATATTTAATTTCAAACAATTATATATAATACTGTTGGTTCCACATCTATCAATAATATAACATATTACATTTAGATTTGTTTCTTAAATATGTATATATTCTACTTATAATTAATAGAAAGATATAGAAAGATCCGAGGAAAGATCAAAGATATGAAAATAAAGATAGATATTACAAACACTTGACGGAATGTACTCTTTTATTGCAACAATCTATTTAAATGCTTGATCAAACTGTATAGTGGCAATCCCATCACAGTATAAAAATCTCCATTTATTCTCTCAACCAGACATCCTCCAACTCCTTGAATGCCATATCCTCCAGCTTTATCCCTAAAACGGAAAAAATTCTTTTCAAAATATCTGTTTCAAATTTTAGTTAAAAAACTTGTGTTTCTTACCTAGGTTCTCCAGTTTTTACATAAGCTCTTATCTGGTCCTCTGTAATATCACCAAAATAAACTTCTGTGGACTCGCAAAATTTGACTTCTGTCTTTGGCGTTTTTAAGCACACACCCGTATATACAATATGTTTTTTTCCTGCTAGGCTGCGATGGGAATGAAAAAATGCAAAGTTATACATTTCATCACATACTTGAACTTATTTTACAATAACAATGTGTTCACCAACCAAGACAAAATATTAAAGGCATCGGAATCATTTTTTGGCTTTCCATAGATCACATCACCCATTGTCACCACGGTATCAGCTCCAATCATAAGACTCGGCGGAACGTCGTCATTCTTTAATTTTTCATAGACAGTTAATACTTTGTGGTACGCTAAATCCTGGACGTAATCTTTATGGCAATTGTAATTTTTACGATCTAAATTTTCATCAAAAGTCGATGGAATGACCTCGGCATTGACTCCCTACAAATAAACATCCAATCAATCATAAAAGCTTACTTAAAAATCACTTCAATGTTTGAGATAAAAATATCGAGTTTACCATGTTTTTAATGATTTCATAACGTCTCGGGGAGCCGCTGGCTAATATGATCCTCCCCTTTGAAAGGGCTTGAACTGTCGGTTCTAACATGCTTACAGACAGATAATTATATTTTTGTTTAAAATCTCCCTGACCTAATTAACAAAAGCACATATATTATAAAGCTATAACCCACATCGAAATGACAATAATGCGACAATCCAATCTTGACACATCCAACAACTATTTTCATACCTTTTCAGAACAAAACAAACATCAAATTCAACCCACGCAAGAATAAAAAAACCCTTTCGCACTTGAACGAACCGAACATCAATATTTTTCCATTTTCATAGGGGTTATATTAATTTTTTTGAATCTACCTGCTAGCGACATCTGGTTTAGTCACAGCAACCACTGCAATCAACAACCTCTTGCATCCTCGTTTAACACAAGTTATGCAAAAGAGATGAGGTGAAATTTGTGAAAGTCTATACCACAAACATGGAACCCCTCATGAAATATCCTCTCACTCTACATCTCTAATCACGAACTCAACACGAAGGATTCATGAAAATAAATAACAAACAAATTGTTGACATTCTGTGCCAAATAAACTGTCAGTTGTTTTGAAAATTGCTCGCATAATGTCATCGACAAAGTCTTCGATTGATTTGCGAAGCGAACTGGCTGAGCTTGTCAAGCGTAAGGCCGAAATTGCTGTAAGTATCTCTGACAATGTAGAACGACAATGGATGACACGTTTAGTTTATTGTGTTTATTTACACTTTTTAACGCCTAAATGACTTTGATTATTTAAGATAAGAACGTTCCAATCAAGTGTCAATTTCAAGGTGAAAGATTGTGTTGCTTAATCGTTAATCATAACATTTTTTTATACAAGAATTAGGTTAGAGAGGTTAGCTTAATGCATATGCCTTCAAAAGACAATCTTGAAAAGAAATTTTTCAAAGTTGGTGAATTTTGCGAAGTGACATGGTTGTGATATTTCAAAAGTATTTTTATTTTAGGATACGTTGGCAAATTTGGAACGTCAAATTTATGCATTTGAAGGGAGTTATTTAGAAGACACACAACTTTATGGAAACATTATTAGAGGATGGGACAGATATCTGACGACTAGCAACAAAAACACAAATAGCAAAGCTGACAAAAGGAATAGAAAATTCAAAGAAGCTGAGAGACTATTTTCAAAATCCTCTATTACTTCTATGGCTGTAAGTTGAATGTGGAATGAAGAAAAATGAAATAACGTCAGTAAGGTAATATTTTTCTAATAATATTTTTTATTCTAAATATCTGCAGGCTGTTAGTGGGCTGATGGAAAATACGCAAGAAAAAAGTAAGGACATCAATGGATATTAGTAGTTATTTCTCATTCAATACTAAGTAGATTTATATATTGATTTCCTGTACACATTTTTTATTTCCCACGAACTGATAATTTTGAACTGAAGATTACTGAACAACTTTGATATTATTTCGTTGAAGATCAATTGCACGTTCAATAATCTTACATTTCAAAGATAATGCAACTTAGCTGTAGGTAGACAAAATTTATTGTATATGATTTCTTTCATTTGTACTCGATATGTAGACTTGTGCAAACCAGTAAACTATTCTCTTAGTCTGTTTTTTCTTTTCTTTTTATTGTTCAAACGTTCAAGTTTGATTTAAAAAAAATTTCAATTTTGTTTAACTGGAAAACAACTAGATACTATTTTCTCCAGTCTTTTTTGAATTCTGCTTTTTTATGTTCTCTCTCAATTATGATTTCAATAAGCAAGAAGTCTGCACATCCAATGAATCGTTATGTGCATTAGCTTTAGTTTCATCGTATTCTACGATACTGTAAATATCTCTGACAGACTTTGTTAGTAAAATATACCGTTATATTTATTTGAAACCACCTTTTGGCTTGTTTTTCTTTACTCGTTTTGTGTCTTACGTCGGTGCCGAATTCACCACGCTCCAACTTTATTATTTTGCTTGCTGCATCTCTGGCTCGATCGTCAATTTTGGAACCACCCCGCGAAAGTATATTATTACAGTTCAAAGAAACTAAAATTGCACCTATCACTTTTAATTTGATTGTTTTTTAGCGTTCTCTGTTTTTGTTTCCATCTCTCAAACACCTTGTACTGTTAATCAGAAGACGAATATTCCAGTTGATCGGTACAGTGAGTCGGAGTCGCAAATTGGGAACAGCGGCAGTGAGGACAATTCCAATTTTGGGACCTTGAGCTCAGTGCCGGCGGGCAAAGAGGCCAGTGGCAAAAATCACACGACCGTTTCCGCGAGCTTTAATCAAAACAATGGCCTGTTCGGCAATGGCGACGGTAACAATCCAGGAACGAACGGTCCCATGTCGAACGGCAGTCTCGAGTCTCACGCGTCGAGCCCTGTGAAAGATAATTTCAGTCATAACAAAGACGCCAACAAGAACAGGCCTGCGAGCAGCGTAAAGAAGAGCAACAATAAACGATCGAGAAACAGATAGGATCGTTAGAACCCTGACAGGAAATTATGCTCACTACCAAAATGTACAGTCATCTTCAAAGGGATACTAATTGTCACTTACAATCCATCGCTGTAAACAACATTTTTCTTTAAATTCAAGTTTTTACGTTGAATGATTTTTGTATGTAAGTAAGTAGATAGCACGAGGGTAAGATGTCATTTTACCTGCATAAAAATGTGGTCTCAATATAGACATTTGAATCAAATGTATTTATATTATTCATGAAAATTGGAGGCACACAGTGTCGTGCTCCAGTTTTCCAGTCATGTTTCGCTTATTATCTGGTATCAAGATAAGTATAAGTTTCTAGTGTAATTTATACTCTGTATTCAAATTGTACTAGATAAAACAACAAATTGTATCATAAGCTCCTCGATTGAGTCTCGTTCAATAAACATGATAAATCATTCGATGGTCCTTTTTCCATAAGTAGGGCGATGTCGAACAGGAAGATTCATTAATTTGTAATCAATATAAAAAACGTGTTATTTCATGTCTATCGTCGTTTTGTGTAAACATTTGAATAATTTACCAAACAAATTGGCATATGGCCGTTCAGTTAATATCAGACAATCCGATCAAATGTTTTCCATCTTTTTTTGCATTTCACAATTAAATCCTTGTTCGGGCCGAAGTTTACATAGTTGATAATTTTTATCGCTTAGATAAATTCTACACTACGAAAATTCCAAGCTAATGTATACGAATATAAAATCATGAGTCACTTATCAAAGTCACTTTTTTTACTGTTTTCTTTGTTTGTATGTTTTGATGTTTGATAATCTCTATAGAGGTTTTAAACATATTTTTTTAATAAAACTCAATGGGACCTGTTTTACCGGTAAAATTAAAATTAAGCGCGGCGCTGTTAGTCGTGTTTGTATATATAACACTCATACTGCTGTAAACACATTTCCACTTTATTTTACGTTTAATGATTTTTGTATTAATTAAAAGTAAATATCACGGAAATAAAATGTTATTTTATTCGTAAAAAATTTGAATTAAAAATATCTTTATTATTCGTAACAAATTGAAGGCACACAGGTGTCGTCTTTCCTGTTTTCTAGACATGTTTTGCTAATTATATCTGAAATCAAGATATTTATAAATTTGACTGGATTTGACTGGAATTTACAAAGTTGATAATTTTGATCGTTTAGATAAATTTTACACTGCAAAAATTCCAAGTTCATGGATATAAAAACCAAATAATACGTTGCTTATTAAGCTGTATTTTTATTAGCTTTCTGTCCTTTTGCTCATTCGATCATTTTTTAAGTTATAAAAATAAATGTTTAATAACTATAATGGGACCTGTTTTATCGGTAAAATTAAAATCCGCGCGCGGCGCTGTGAGTCACGTATGTATATACTTGTGTGTGTATGTGAGTCTGCAGCGGCGCAGCCAGCACATTATCAATAACCAACCGACAATAACGCTGGGGGTTGGGCTTGGTGGCGGACTCGGGATTCGGAGCGACGTTGCGAGCACTTGAGCCCCGAGGAACGTTGAACGGCGAAAAATCGGCTGTCGTTTTGAGAAACGCGAAAACTCGATATCAAATTTAATGACGCACCGGGAGTGACAGAATTGCAACCAGTCACGATTACTCCACAGCAACAAACAAACAAACTTGTAAGTAACGCCACACCAGGACCTTCGCAATTTTTCACGCGCCCGAGTCGCGTTTTTTGCTCGTCCCGTGTCACTCGCGCGTTTTTCCCCTGTTTTCCTCTGAATCAGAATTGCAATTCATCGGCAATAATTACACGAAAAAAGACACACACAATTCGGTGGTCGATTTTGTGAAGTTCGTATTGACGAGCGTTCACGTGCACCAAGATCGATTTTATTTTAGATTCAGTTTCATATACAAAGTCAAAGTTTATATCGCTCAACTCAATTGAGAAAAATATTTTCATCTTTTGTGCTATTCATTTTTAGTTTCGGAAGAACTTGGCCTTCTCGTAAAAAATTTGTTTTCAATTATTTATTTATTTATAGCGATCGACAAATTGGTTCCATTACGAAAGCATTCGTGTACAGACGAAAAAAATCATTACTTTTGAAAAGTTAAAAAAACTTTCTATTAGAAAAAGCAAAACTTTAATTCCCAATAATCATTAACTTGTTATTTCCGTTGAAAACATTTTTTTCAAACCGGTATTTTTATTTTTGTAACGAACATTGTCACCAAATAGTTTATATTAATCAAAGTTTGATTGATTGGAATTCAAAACAAAGTTCAAGCAACGACGCGGACAATGATTGTATTTCTTTAAGGCATCATTCATTACACAACAAAGTGATTTGTCCATGTAAAAATAAATTGACAACAATGTATAATTATCAGCTGCATAGACGGCGAATGCTAGCGAGTGCCGTTGGTTGGTTAATGACGACGACACCGCGTCACGTTCGGCGAATAAAAAGAAATCAATAAAACAAGATGAATATTTGATTGCAGATCGGGTATAATGATAGGCAGCCGAACAAAACATGCACTGCACTGCTGTCTGCTCGCGTCCATGATCCTGGCGTTCGAGCTGCTCTCTGGTGGGATCCGGTGGGGCAGTTCGAGCGAGCAAACCGAGCTCAATCCCTGGACCAGCTACGGCTACTTCGGCGCCCTCGTGCTCTACCTGCTGCGTCTGCTCACGTTCCTCTCGCTGCCACAGGTGATCTTCAACTTCGTCGGGCTGACCTTGTACAATGCATTCCCGGACAAGGTCGTGCTCAAGGGCTCGCCTTTGCTCGCGCCCTTCATCTGCATCCGAGTGGTCACCAGGGGCGACTACCCGCAGCTGGTCAAGACCAACGTGCGCAGAAACATGAACACCTGTCTCGAAGCCGGGCTTGAGAACTTCATGATCGAAGTCGTGAGCGACAAGTCGATCGATCTCAAACACCAGCGGAGGATCCGCGAGATCGTTGTGCCGGCGAGTTACCGCACCAGCAGCGGCGCCCTATTCAAGGCCAGGGCGCTCCAGTACTGCTTGGAGAGCAACGTCAACGAACTCATGGATCATGACTGGATTGTTCATCTTGACGAGGAGACGCTGTTGACGGAGAACTCGGTCAGAGGGATCCTCAACTTTGTGCTCGACGGTAAACACCAGTTTGGACAGGGACTGATCACTTATGCGAACGAGGACGTGGTCAACTGGATCACCACCCTCGCCGACAGCTTTCGCGTCGCCGACGACATGGGCAAGCTCAGGCTCCAGTTCACAATGTTTCACAAGCCGCTTTTTAGCATGAAGGGATCTTATGTTGTGACTCAGGTGAGCGACCAACGGGAAAATAGAGTTGGCAAAAGTTTGTCTCCGGGGTGTTCTAATTTTAACGTGCTATTTTACGAAGCCTTTCTCACTTTCTCATTCTTTCAGTTCCTTTTTTGTTTTTGCCCTTTGTTGGCTTCGGCTTTTCAGACGAGATTGAATTTGAAACATTGGTCATTCTGATAATTGGAAACTTTTATATCGGAACGAGGGTTCAGTTCTAGTGAAGCTATTTGTTATATCAGTTGTTGTGACATTGCGCAGTTAATGGGATGATTCACAAACTATCTCGTGATATGTAAAAATTTAATTTCTCGCTTATCTTTCATTCATTAGCTCGAGTTTTGTTAAACTGGTTAACGATTGTTTTTTGTCACTTATAACGCTATAACATCATAGTTATGACATTTCTGTGTGCGAATGATTATGCACGTGCACTTTTCCTCGGAATCGCATTTTCATTATCATCATCGATCTGTTTATAATTGCAATCAAATTAGCCTTGAGATCGTTCATGTACGCCCATCACGAAACAATTTATGTGCCCCTGTTTCGGTGATAAATTCTAGCCGGTGAAACTCTAATTTTTACTTTTTTCATTTTTTTTCTTTTTTTAGCCTCTGATTGATAGCAAAGACTTTCTGAGAGTCGAATTTGTAACCACCTGTTATCAAATCCGGCCGAGGAAATCCATCTTACTAAATCATAAAAATCAGAGAAATCTTTTTGAAAAAAAAATTGAAACAATTTTTGAATTATTTTTAAACATTGTTGCGCTTTTTTTAATTAGGTTCAATTATAAAATCATTTTAAAAACAGGCAAGACGTTACATAACGCGAGTTTTCGCTGCCGTGCGTTAAAAATAATAATGAAAAACCATTCACAAAGACGCGAATAAGCTTGAAACAGGATCAAAACTGTGTGATATAACGCAAAAATAATTCGCGTCTTTGAAGCTGACGTGACCATATATTCCGAACAGGTTCTAATTAGATGAATAATTAAAACCATTTTAAAGGCTGTTGTGCATTCAAGGTGTCGCGAAAATTACTCCCGTGCTCCAGTACATTATGATCATGAAAAATGTGTCCCACCTTTTTATCGCTCAGAAATGACACGTAATATTTTTTTTTCCTATTTAATTAATTACGCTTCTTTCGACGCTTTTAAATTGAAAAAATAAAAAACGGCCAATTAATAATTTAAACAATAAAAATTAAATGACAATTTAATCAAAATTTGTTGCTCATTATGACTTTTAATTGAAAGCAATTATTTTGAAATCAGCTAAGGTCAGACGAGTAATGTGTTTTGGGTCACTTTTAAACCAATTAATTTTATTGCCTTGCTACAATTTCATTATTTGTTTTTACCAATTTGATGCAATTTAAAAGTTATGTAACGTTTAAAGTCGTCTTTTGGCGTGAATTAAATCATGACAAACAAGTAAAAAACATTGAACATTGAAATTAATGGTAACTTGAATTTTGGCAGGTGGCTGCAGAAAGGGACGTCTCATTTGATAACGGCCTGGACGGTTCCGTCGCCGAGGATTGTTTCTTCGCGATGAAGGCGTTCACGCAGGGCTACTCGTTCAACTTCGTCGAGGGAGAGATGTGGGAGAAATCGCCGTTCACCCTGTGGGACTTTGTGCAACAACGCAAAAGGTGGATCCAAGGTATTCTTTTGGTGGTACACTCAAAAGCGATACCGCTGAAGAAGAAATTGCTTGTTGGCATCTCCTGCTACTCTTGGGTAACAATGCCCCTCTCCACGTCGAACATCGTGCTCGCCGGACTGTGTCCAATTACGTGTCCGCCGATCATCGACTTTCTGTGTGCGTTCATAGGCGCTGTCAACATCTACATGTACGTGTTCGGTGTCATCAAGTCGTTCTCCCTGTACCGCTTCGGAGTAATGCGCTTTTTGTTGTGCATATGCGGCGCCATCTCGACCATACCTTTTAACTTGATCATTGAGAACGTCGCGGTGATCTGGGGTATATTCGGCAAGAAGCACAAATTTTATGTGGTCACAAAAGAGACGAGAAAGATCACGGTATGATACCAAAAAGATCTCTCTAGAAATTTCGTGAAAATGTGTTCCATTATCAATGAAGATTTTGCGTCATATCTAGGTAGATTATTGTACAATCTATCATCAGGTTTTTATATTGCGTAAACAGGCCATCCGTGTTTAGTAGCCGCCAAGGAACGAACCGATCGAGTTGCCAACCTTGTTTTTTTTTTTGTTTTTTGATTCCAGGATTGTCGACGTTTCCGCGCAATGTCAATGTTTCCGCACAGCCTCATCCGTGAAATCAAATTCAGAATACTGTTGAAACGAAATTAGGCATTCAATTTGCTTTGTTTTTTTCCTTCGTTAGATTATTACTATTTATTTTTCTATGTTGTCATTGTTAATGATTTGGTTGTTATTACATGCGTTTACTCTTCGACAAACCTTTTGTCAAGGAATTCAACAAGTTCGTCTGATAAGATACGATCGGAATCATAACATCATTCCACCACGGGTTGCGTCTATGATAAATTCATCACATTGATGATAAGTCGTACCTTAAACTCGTCTCATAACTTTTCTGTGTATATAATGTTGTTCGTTAACTCTTACGTTACAGCACATGTTGTATCAACTTCCACACAAGAGTATTCAACCTTATTTTTCTAATCTACTTTGACACTTTGAGAGAGGCTTGAAATGTCATTAAAGTATAACGAGTGATTCAAAATTTGTTACCATGAAAAATGTACGATGGATACGTTGAAACACTGTTGCTTGAATAAAAGATTACACGCTTGATTGAAATTGACATTAAATTTGTTCGGAATGATTGAATATTGAAGTAAAATGTGGCAACCCAGGGTCATATCGAGGGCGTCTGTTTGAAATTGTACATAACTGCGGGTATCATTATAATCATTAACTTTTAGTCATTATTTATTTCAAGAGCAGTTTCAGTGTACCATATTATAGACTTTTCTTGCGTCGAACGTAAAACTCCTGGGACATGTGGTGAACGATGTAGACATTTTTTTTGTTTCTAACAGTTGAGTGTACAGTATATTTCTTATCAACACTGCGACACTTATAAATGTTTCAATTGCCAGTAACAACTTCAGTAAATGCAAAGTTGAAGATGGAAAATTTCCTTACAAAACCAAAGTGATTTTAAACGTACTTGATTACTTAATTAACAGTTCATATGATACGCTTTTCGCTTTATCGAAAAAAAACCAAAATGAATTTATTAAATTAATTTTAAAACGTATCTTGTACATACGAATTACTTTTTTTGTAATTTAATATAATCACGCAAGTATAATGGAAACGTCGCATTTACTTAATTGAATTCTGTGCAATTTTGTACATACGCTCACACAAACATTCCTGTTTAAAAGTTTATAGGTACCTTAGACAATACCGGCGTAACGTAAAGTATAACATAGTTTAATGTATAACAGTTCAAAGATGGACAGATTTCGTTTTCTCGTTTTTCATGCTCTTAATAATGCTGCATAACAGAATTCTGTTCATCGCAAAAAATCACATTGCGAAAGTATCACTTTTACAATCGCGCATGATTTGCGTTGCTTCGACTATGTAATTATTATTTAAGCACAAATGTTACGTTTCAGTAACCGAATGATCTAAAATTTAAGCACCTGTATAATGAAATCAGTAACCTGCGCAAAGTGTATTACTTTTTTGATACATCACAGAGTTGATTCAATTCAAACGCTATGTTTTGCAAAAGACTTTGTCCTCCGATGTGGGATCAGTGCTGCCAATTTTATTTAACTCCAAAGCGTTGCAGTAAAAGAGGAAGAGCGAACTTTGAGTTTCACTTTGTAACATATTTTTTATCTAACAATTGTATTTTCTACTACTTCGAGCTGTCCGCACTTTTTACATACACATTGTTGCATAAATGTCACAAATGATTTCTAAAACGTTCGAATTTCGATTGAATAAGTTTTTTTCTTTTGTAACAGAAAAAAAACTTTGGGATCACAGTGATAAATTGTAACGTTTTAAGCGCAAACGATTAATTATAACACGCGTTAATCAAAAGAACATCGAACTGTTTTTGTTGTCAGCTGCACAAACGTAGCGCCAGAGTGTAGCTGTCATATTTACCGAATTTAAAAAGAATGTCTTATCTTGACAAGTTTTGAAACTTGAAAAATAGCACAAGTCATTTGCGTCTCAATGTTTCAGACTTTTTGTTTAATCAGTTAAGTTCTAAGTCGATACAAATATATTTTTGTAACACTACCGAATGTCTTTTCGTTGCTAATTGGATCATCTCCTTTACTTTCTGCAATTTCTTTTATTCAACAATTAAATGATTTTATATTTACTTTCACGAAGTTATATTTTTTTTCAAACGTTCTAAAACTCGGTACAATAAGAATCAAAGTGGTCATGGCAAAAGGAGAAATCATTTTATTGTTGAAGTGATGAAACATCAGCCAACCGTAAACTCGAAATCTTACAATTTAAATTCTATTTTACGAGTATACTTTTGTTATGTATCCTTTTTAATGTACAATTTAATGGTAAATGAACTAAGCTCCGGAAATTGTGTGTACTCTTGGAACATTTTGCGCCATTTGATATCGTCTAGTCAGAAGCGTGCAAGAGTATTTAGGAGGCAAGCATTAAAAAAATTTACTGTTAAAGTTTATATGAAAATGACAGTATTACTAGGAGAAACAAAAATTGTTCTTAATTAAGAATGATTTCTTAGCGTAAGGTTTAAATTTATGATTATTCTTATATTAGAGTTAGTTTGGCAAAACTAAAACGGCGAATTTATTAAACTAAATAAATGACAAAATCAAAGCTTTATTAAATTTAATTGATAATAAGGAATTTGAAAACTGATGCATATAAAGTGTCTTGCTCATGAAAATTATTTCGTGCTTGCATCGATCAAACGAACATATCTTTGAACTTATATAAAATCGTTACAATTGTGAGTGCAATATTTTTAAGTGTTTTATTATCAAGTGCAATCTGTGGATTTCAAAATCAAAGTACAAATTATTAGAACGTAATGGTACGTAATTGAATAACTTGATAAATTGACATTTGGAAATTTATTGCTGGTCTGCGTTATGTATTTCCTAATTACTATACTATATTTATTGACGCTCTTTAATATATTATCACTGCATTCGATAATGTTTTGCTTAATACAAATTCTAATATAAGAAAAGGAAAACTATTGTCTGACATTGGTTTTCGTGGTCAAAAACAAATTTTATACATTAAAACGAATGAATGCTTAAATTTTCGTTAATGTAAGATAATTCGAAATTTCATCAAGGATTAGCGTTTACACCAAAAGTATGTAAGGACAAACAAAAAAAGTAATGTGTGTATTATAAGTGCTAGATAATCATACGGAAATTAAACAAATTTGTAATACAATTGATTATGAAATAAATTAAAAATTTTTATTCAATGGTTAAAGCTGTGTTTTCGCTGTTATGTTTTGCATCTCCTGGCATTTAAAAAAAATGCTTTCAGTTAATTGCCACCAAGTGAAGCGACAAAGCGGCGCTGGGCATGAAGGCTTTGAAATTGATGACATCACCATTGGTATGCACTCGCGAATACAGATAGGTATTTCTTTTATGAATGAATTTCAATTATACTCATAAGTAGGGTTAAAAAATGCGGCACTCGCGTTTTAAATAGGGGAGAGTGACCAACAGTGAGACACTTATTTTTATAATGCCTGAAAAAAAAATTGTTTAATTCAAATCGTCGCCCCAGACGAAAAAGGGCCTATTTCAGTTAATAGATATAAAAGGGCCTATTTCATTTTTTCTCCGTT
>JAAMPD010000487.1:0-49369 GCA_025266255.1 Trissolcus basalis | reverse complement strand
AAATAATGATCATTTTTATTTTTTTATTTGTGTTTTAAATATTATGAATATGATACTCGAAATTTTGTTTTTAAGACGTCGAATATTGCAGAAGTTATTTCGAGCTCATGATAATAATACATTTCTGGCTGGTTAAATAAAATATTCTTCCATAACTACGTGCACATTTTTTACGCTCGCCGAAAACTTGGCGAAGCGCGTGGAATTTTGCTCGCAAAAGAAAACTCGAATGAAACACCAAAAGTCACTCAAACACCCAGTAAGAAATTTTCCATGCTGCTAGCCTCGTGGCATATATTTAAACGTTCTAATTGATTTCCTTCCGTTCTACTTGCGAAGCGGGGAAAAAAAGGGCCGAGAAAAAATGTGCGCCACCGAAAAAGGTGGCCGGGTTTGCGGAATTTTGAACAATACCCATACACGATTAATAAATCAAAATCCTGCATCTTGTATATATTTTCTTTAAGAAATGAGCTTAATGGTATCTTGTAGTGGAGTGGATTCAAATTCAGCAATAAATTAAATGGTTGAACGAGTGTATGTGGGATGATAGTTATAATCCTATTTGCCTGAGACCCACACGGAAAAAAATATATTTTCAAATATATTTAAAATATATTATATATATTTGAAATATATTGTAATATATTAAATTTATATACAAAATATATTTTTCAAAAATATATATCTTGAAATATATTCATCTTTATAAAAAAAATATATGTAGTAATATAAAAAAATTATACATACTGAGAATATAAATTATCTATATTTTAAAATATAAATTTTTTATATTCTACATTATATTTTCAATATATAAGTGTGCTTTATATAATAAATATATTAATGGATTATATTGTTAATATAAACTACTTTATATATGATTTATATAATCTTTTGTATTTGCAAATATGATACGAAAGTCAGAATTATTAGATCAGTCAAGTAGATTATAATTACAAGAGACACTCAGTACTGTTAATATGCATTCCGCCGACGTATGTTCCAAATTTTTTGAGTGGAATCAGAATGACCTTTTTTAATATATTTTTTGCCGGAATAGATGACAACGAATTTTCTTTTTCCTTTAAATAAATTAAGTGATTTAACTTTCTGTCATTGATCAAAGTAGTGGAACATCTCGAATAATAATAACCAAGAGCATAGCAATATTCAATTTGATCAATTTCAAAAACAATAAATTTTTCAATTTCGAAAACATTATCTGATTCCAAAACAACAGTATAACTGTTTCTCTTACTAACTTTTGTGTATTGCTTAGAATGTACAATTTCTTTGTGAACTTTAATTCTATTGTAATAGCGCACATGAGAGTCGGAACTCAATTTTATATTGAGTCGCTGAAGTGACATATAATCTTGTCTTGTCAACTTTCGGTATACAGGGGGCCCAATCACTTCGACTTCATCAATACGAATTTCAACCTTTTTTTGGTTGATATTTAACATTTTTTCAATAAAATTACGTTGTGGTGGTGAAAAAGTGTTATGGCACATATCATATACGTAGTAAATAATACTTTTCAATCGAAACATATTACAGATTTGCAAGGCGACCGATTGTGAGCTTTTTACCGAGTGAATTATTTGTTGGTTATAGTTTTCATACAAGAACGCACTGTGTGTCCACAGTGGACCCCATTTTCGAACACTTGCACCCAAATGTGTAAGGAGATGTACGTTAAATGATACGTGCAATTCGCCATATAACTGTGAGACGTCTTTTACAAAACTTATAAGACTATTTTCTGCAAATAAAATTTCCGACTTCATGATCGAATTTTTTAAGAGTATTGCAATACCTTGAACAAGCAACGCCCAGTGCTCGACATATTTTGCAGGAAACACTTGTTTTAATGTAGGTAAACTATAAAAGAGTAGCCATACAATCCATTCATGGGCTTTCCAGTGAGTCCGATCGGACATGTTACGTGGAGTTCGCGATTCTTCTAACGTGGGCTTATACTCTAATAGCAGTGAGTCTACTTTGGAAAGTGTCTCTTTTCCAAAATAGAAATCCTCACCATGATTGCAAGGATCGAACCATAAATTTGCGAACTGACGACAAATTCCCAACCCGACACAATGCATCCAGTCGGGAGGCAAGTTATCAATTATATCAAAATTTGGTATGTCGCACAATATCGATCGACCTTTCATACCTTTTTGTTGTTGAATATTATAGGTGAGAGCCTCGTCGTGAGTTCGCAAACCTTCCCCATAAGGGTTACCATTTGGGCTGACAGGATAAACACGCACGGTTCCTTTGCCTTTTGGCAATCTTTTTCCTTCATGGTTACACAACCCACACCCGTACTCTCCGTTGTATTGAGTAGCACACCTTACATCACATCTCGCAACAGAATCGCAGACGCAAACTAACATTCGACATTTCTTCTTGAATTGCTGTCCCTCAAAACTATAATTAATTCCTTTAATATGTAATTCTTTACTTTCTTTTACGAACGGTATAAAATATTCGTTGACAAGAGGTTTTTTTTTCCGAACCATACACCTGTTAAAAAGACGTGTTTTTTTCGCAAATGAGGATCTAGTTCATTGAGCGTACAAAGAATAGGATGGACCGAAAACGACGAGCTTTTGAAAATTGGAACTCCATCATAATTAAAATTGATACTGATAAAATCAGGATCAAAATTTCGCTTATAACATTCGCCGTCGTTAATATCTTCTACTCCATATCGAAAATGTTTTTCGCGATTGCTTATATTTAAAACAGAATCACCATATTTACTCAAAAGTTGTTTTAACTGAGGGGCCAATGATAAATAAATAAAAAATTCACCGTTTTTCAAGTTTTGTTTTGCCTTAACATCAATTTTGCAAAATTCACAATGTAATAATGCATCCGAATCCGTCTCAGTATTTTCACCAATATATCGTCTACACTTTGAACAAATATGGTGGATTGAAACGTGTGTAGCGAAAGAATCTAAAATTTTGTGAAATTTATACTTAGTTAAATGAAAGTCTAATGATTCTTTAACAACATCAATAAGATGCGAAATATCTTGACTTGCATCGAATGTTAAATTGTGTCTCACTCTGAGAGCGTTTATTAATACAAAACTTTGCAGTTCTTCAATTGTAAAACTATGATTGTCTGTTTGATCAGTAGTAACGGAGTCATTTTCCGCGTCCGCATTTTGAGGTTCGAAATCGCCGAGTTCGCTATGCCTCTCGATCTGGTCGGATTTTTCGACGGGCCGAGCTTCCTCATTCTCCGGTGGCTCCGAATATACGCTGGATGTAGAAGTCGTAGACTTAGAGGGAGACGTATCATATTGAACCTCATCAGTTTGCAAACGCGACTCGTCATCGGTAAAAGAGTTGCTGCTTAACTCTTCGACGTCTGCACATGTATCTATAGGCGACGCTTGGGTGGAATTTGTGTTTTCTTCGCACCTGTCTTCGTTCATCTGAAATCAAAATATTAATTAATATCAATGCGACTAAATATATATTTCCACACTGAATACATTTAAATAAAATAGATCAAATGTGACAGAACAAAAATCATTTGCTTAAATTTGATACATTTTTTGTATTGTAATTTTCACATGAACATATTAAAATATGAATTCAAAAATTAATTGTAAAAATTATAAGATATATAATAAAATAACGAAAAAAATTTTGGTCATCAAATTTGTTGCATTGATCTGATGATAATTTGAGTCATATTTACAATAACATTTTTCATCTAGAATTGTAGACAGATAATATAATCAAACTTCTAAAAATACTTGTTCTGTTCTTTTTTGCCGAGTGAAAAATAGAAATGAAATTTAAATTTCATTTAAAAGGTGAGTCGTGGTTACGAATTTTGAATAAATTTCGATGTGAAATTAAATTCCAAATGATTTAAATTAAATTTTAATTAGTTATTATTCGCTGCAAAAGAAGAAAATATAACATTTTAAAAAATTGTTTGCTATCTGAATTAGATTGACATTTCAAATTTCATATAGTGTTGTAAAAGTAAATATCATATTTGTGCAGTTTTGTTTCTGAAGAGAATTTCATGAAAAAATTTTAAATGATTGAAAGAAAAATCAAAATTGTGAATAAAATTTACGTCTAAAATAATCAGAAATCGTAAATAAAATTTAATTATAAAATAATCAAAATCGCAATTTTAAATGCGTACATACATTGCCATCCATGTTCGCAATGTTTGATGTGCCGATTTGTTGTTCAGTTTTGCAGTAAGATCTGAAAGAAGAATAGCTCATGAGTATAAATCATACGTACAATTAATTCAATAAGAAAAACAACTATTATCTATTCGTTACAAACGTTTGATTTTTCATTTCTTGTAGCCAATAACGTTGGGTGCGTTTCGGAATTTTTGCCTCATTTCCACAAAACAAATACGATCTTCTCCGCTTACTTCCACGACCTCGGTTATTTTCTTCCGGATTCATTTCTCTTCGTTAACCTGCGAAATAATTGTTAAGTAAAAACAGTTAAAAAAATATATAAAAATAAATGTAACGTATTTTTATTTATGAAATTCAATTAATTTATAAAGCACAATAATTATAAAAGAGGTTAAGTCATAAATCTGCCAATTATATTTTGTTAAATAAAAATAGATGATAAATTATTTATTCAATAAATAATTTATCATTTGTTCATTTAGCAAACTTAAATAAATAGACAAGCATAAACTCACCTTTTTCGAATATTTGATAATCAGTTGTTAAGAAAATAGGCAACAATGCCTTGTTTACAAAACCAAAGTCACGAAAGTGGCCGATTGTTTTGGTGTGCCGTCGTAGTTCAGTTGCCGCGCGCGCCTGCACAAGCACGTCCAACACACCAAGGCTCGCACACACATCCGCTTGCGTTCCGTGAAAACCGGTAAGCATAGAATCGACGTGAAGCACAAAAGTTGGAAATCAGGTAAGTAATCGAATTTGATTAAAAATATTGATAAAGAGACAGTAATTGATATCTTCGATTCGATATTATTCATCATAACCTCAATTTTTCGAGTCACGTGTTATTTATTCGTAAATATTGTTTGTGTCGCGTGATTCAACCGTTGTTTTTGTTGAAAAAAAACAAACTGATAAAAAAATTGAAAACATTCTTTTTAGTAAACTCGAATTTTTTATTCAAAAATGGTTTTTGCATTTTGTGTACAATTATTATATTGTAAATGAATCGTAAACATATTTTATAATACAATAAATTAGATTCGAATTTATTTACAACTCTTCCTCGGTTTTTAAAATTTGATTTCAACCTCTATTTCTATTTCGAAATTTATTTTTTATCTATTCACCTATTTCTATGCGCAATAATAAAAAAACAAACAAACAGAACAAAAAATTCAATGCTATTGTATATTTATATAGAATTTTTTTTTTTTAGGAACATGTCTAATTCCAAGTTATTGGCTCTTGTGAAATGGGTTGGAGGTGTAGATCATGGGAAGTACACGGCAGGCATATCAGTTGATTGGATACGGGACTTCAATTATGAGAAGTTTGTTAACGAGCCCGCGGATCCTGACCGTTCCGATATCATTGAGTGGCGCGAGCCCCGCAAGAAACCGAAAGGAGGATGGGAACTATTCGATGCAGTTGTCATCCATGTTAGCAGTACGTTTTTGTCTAAAATTTTGAAGATACATTTTCTTTAAACCTGTTTTACTCAATTGTCAAATCTGTTTTCGTTGATTAATTCAATTATTAATTAAATTTAATATTTAATTTTGATTTTATAACAATTTCATTTCAATTATAAAACGAATCGTTTTCAAAGTCGATTTTCATCCGATTAGAATCATTTTAAAAGATGTATTATTAAGACTAGTTAAAATAAAAAATTTTAGTTAAAAATAAATATATTATATAAAATTTTCAAACTTAACATATAAAAACTGATAAAACTAATTAAACAAATAAGAATAAGAACAGTTTTTGTATTTTAATATAAAACTTTAAATTTATAACGGTTATTTGTACAGTTATATTGTTTTCTAACATGGAATAAATTTTCAATCAAAAAAAATTAAAAAAAAGTTCAGTAAATGAATTCATTTCAACTATTTGGAATGGAAAATTTATTGTAATGAAAATGTATTTTTAATGTAAGCTGAAAAAAATTGCATGCAAAAATTATAAAAATCTTGTGTAGAACCGATTTGTGCATTTTGTTTTAAATTGAAATCGTTGATTCAAATCATTTAGTTTAAATCATCGCTACTTAAACTATAGAATGTTCTATTTATTCATTTATTTATTTTCATTTATTTGTCCATAATTTTTTTTCATCAATGTACACGAATTTATAGAAAATCGCAAGGAGTTAGAGAACATGCTAAAACTAATGGATGCCGAGGTAACAAAAACGCCTAGCGGCTTAAATCAAGTTAGTACTGCAAAAGCTGACGATGAAAAAATGAAGATTCAAGAGGTTAGTTTGTTTCATACTCATTCATACCATACTTTTTTTTTAATTACAACTCAATTCTAAAAAAAAAAATATTTACTGCAGACAAACGACGAAAACGAGGAACAGATGGACACAACACGAGAGAAGGAAAAAGAAGGACCCATTCTCGAAGACATAATGTATGCGATTTTGAAAGTGTCAACAAAACAGGAAGAGTTGGAGCGAAAATTAGACGAACTGCTTGAAATCGGAAAAGCAAAACGGGCTGCGGCTATTGAGCGGGAATTTAATCCAAGAAATGTTCAGCGAGAGGATGGAGAAGGACGTAGAATTGTGCAGGAAAATGAACAGGAGAGAGAGTTTTCAAAGGTAAAACATTAATCATGCTTTATTAATGAATATCATTTAGGCTCAATCATTGAACAATTCGTTTTCTTTATAATATTTATCATGAAATCAGGGTCTACATATTTTAGATATAAAATTTTGCATTAAAAATTTTGTCCGTTTCTTCGCCATAACAGCTTACAATTATTTATAAAAATTGATTTATTTATGCAAATTTAAAATTCATATTCAGCCTTATTTTAGACTTGTTAAAGACATGTATCTACTATTTCAGTGTTTACTTTTTTAGCTCTATTCATGAACTTCATTTATTTATTTATAAATTTTTGTTTGATAGTATGAAATTGGATGTCAAGGGAGTGGAGTTTTGATCAACGAATCGCAATGGATGGCGATAAACAGAAAAATTACACCCACGTCGATGGCTGTTGCTCTATTGCTGGCTATATTTCCAATGGAAATTTTACTTAAAAGTAATTTGAAGGGCGGAATCAGCAAAGTTTCAAAGACCGGCGAGCATTTCGACGCTCTCGACGATAAAAAAATCACTGCCATAAAAGGTATAAATAATAATTAACGCTCTGTTTTATTTGTATTTTATTCCTATTTATAATTCTTCAAAAATGTAACGATTTCAATTTACTTTTAGATCACTGCAAGAAAAAGTTTCCTGGTCAGTACAATGCTGCTGCAATAGGAATTGCAATAAATAACAAATTGGGTCAACTGCGCCGTGACGTAAATATCAACATATTAATAATTTTTTAAATGTATTTTATGAGATAAAACATTCTAAACATTTATATGTATTTCAGTTCCATGCAAAAGAGTAGAACGGTAATGCGGCATACAACCTACCGAGTCAAATGAACAAGGGACAAGTAAAGACTAGTGTGGATTAAATACAAAATGACAAGATTTTTGTTCAATATTTTCTTTAATTGTTTGTGATTGCGAGTAAAAGTGAAAGTAATTATAAGTAAAATTAAAAGTAATTGGTACGAATTAAATATAAAATAAATGTATTTATTTTATATGTAAAATAAAATATCAAATTATATTATCTACATATTCTATATATATTTTCAATATACATAATTTATATATTATATATACATTAACTATATAAAAAATATATTGTTAATATATTTACGATATAATGTGAATATATAATAAATATATTTTAAATATATTCAACATATAATTATAATATATTTGTAAATATATTAATGATATATTTACAATATATTTATTTTATAACAAATATATACGTAAAGCGGCAATAAGTTGTATATTTTTTTATATTCCAAGTATATCTATGATATATTTTTAGATATATTTTCAAATATATAGAAAAGATATTTTGTATATATTTTCATATATATTTTTGTCCGTGTGGGACAGCCGACGCGGGTGGTATAAAATTTTAATATCTCGCGAAAATGTGCAAGAAGAATGATTTTTGATCGTGTGTCTACTTTTGCATGTCTGATTTTTTGTTTAATATTGATAATAAAATTCTATGAAAAATAAATTCTCATCGCACTGATAGAAATATTATGGGCAACAATTTTAGTGTATATAATAAACGAATTAACGGGAAATGTGCGTGCGTGACAATGTTTTTTGCAATTGCATTATAATGCCAACGTTTTTTATTTTTCCGTCAATCATCGTTAGGGCACGAATTGTACGATCGCTTTTGTCATGTTGATAAAAAACATTAAATGAATAATTTGATAATTTGAATAATATTTTTTCGACGCTAAAATGTATTTCGATTACAAAATTAATTTCGATTTATCCCCATAAATGAATTTTGATCACTGATACTAAGCGATCCACTGAAAATAACGTAGTTATAAATTCACTTAAAAATTAAAGCAAACATTTTGCAAATTGAATTTTTTCATTAATCGAGTTTCCTATGTTTCTTTCCTTTTTGTTTTTCCCATTTGCAACGTTCATGAATGCGATTATATACTTCATATAATGAAAATATGAAAAATCGTTTTAATTGCTTGCATGGTTTAATCTAATAATTCAATATCTAGTTGAATCGAGTTAGAATTGTGTGTTTATTTGTTTGTCATTTTATTTTTCATTGTTTTCAAACAACGAAAAATAAAATGAACACGAAATATCAAACTCAGTTTTTTACACTATGCCGATGATTTTTCGAGGACAATTTTAAATTTCGTTCAATCATAAAACAATCTTAAATTGAAAAAAAATTTCATCCACTTTTTTTACGAGAGGCAATTACTTTCGTCGGACCGCGATATTCATCGTCATCCAATCAGGATCATAATAACCGATACGACAAAAATGCGCATCTTTTCACGTGACCCTTTACGCATCTCGAACGGTAAGTGAATTGCGTATATGCTGCGTCTGATAATCAAGCGAAACTGCCCAAAAAAACACTCATCTCATCTCGTTTGGCTTTGGACGGAACTGGCAAACTGGATCGAATTATGCGCAGTCGATGCCGCACTCTCATGCTTTCGTCGGCAAGAAATTGCTTAATGATCAGCTTAATGATACGCCGTTCTTTTCGACTGCGCTCGCCCTTTCCGGAAATAATGCCCCAACAGAAATGAATTTTCCGAGTTGCCAACGTTCTTTCGCCGGCTCGTTCTGGCACACGCTGCATTTTTCCTGAAAGTACCATTGACTCTCGTAATCGATAGAAAACGGGTCTATAAGCTACGGACTCGATCGAGTTCGCATAAAATGCTAAATAAGAAACTGCCGATGAAGACGCAACGTGGGAGCGATACACGCGCGAATAACATAGCTAAATGTACAAGTCAATTGTGCCTTGTAAATAATTTGCCCGGCACGATCGCGCGGGAAATTTCATACAATTTTTACTGCCAACGTCTCCCATAATCGATGCAATCGACATCAATCACTTTTTCTAACGTGAAAAAGCAAAATTGTTGATTGCATAATTGATCGCAGGCTTTATTGATAAATTTCGTTCACTTTCAACTTACGATAAAATGTTTTCATCGTCGTTAGCCCGTCATCGTTTGCGCATTCCCTCGGAATACCTTTTTATCGAGCACCGCCAACTTGATACACTCTCGCGAATTGAGAGCACGATTCTCCGAAGGGGAGAACGAGTGAGACAAAATATATAAAGCGCCCGGTCATTTTTTTTTGTCCCGCGAACGCGGAAATCGCACATCTTCCGCTCGATATCTGTTTTACTCGCTGTACAATCTTAAACAAATTTCTCGAGTGCAGCTTTTTTTGTGACTGTTTTTTTTTTGCCAAAGAGATCGTCTATTTTGTACTTTTTCCGTCGAAGCTTTATCGGCCACGCCATTTCCACCGCTGTCGCCACCCACGTCCGCGCTTTATTGTTTCATTTTAATAAAAGTTGGGTCATTACGTTTCATTACTTGTTAAAAGCAACAGTAACTCACACTACGTCACGAGTAACAATTTCTTCCGGAACCTGATTGTTATCCACCGCTTCGACTATTACTTCTCGAGCGCAAATCAGTGTTCCGTTCTCGTCGACTCAGAACGATATAGTTTATTTAGTTCAACGGATAAATATAAATATCCAAATATGTGACGCACTGTCTTCAAAAGAGTTTTATCAAAAATGATATAGTTATCTTACACGAGACATGGCTTTGTTATTTCAATTGAATTTGCCATTTTTTTTTCTAAACGATTACATTAATTATGAGATTGAAGCAGCTGCAAAGCTCTGAGACGAATGGCTGGTAATTTTCACATATATACATTTGTTTAATCTCGTTAGCGATAATCATGTCTCTAGTTTACATAATCAGCGACTGAATTACATCCTCATATGTAATTTCATATCAATGAAATATATGTTGTTTAATAATGAACAGTTGCTTTATCTCGATAATTATCAGGTACACAAGGAATAGGATTGTATAGCCGCTTCTCATTGTTGATACAAATCTCATAACAAATGCTTCTTTCGACTAATAAAACATGAACCAGCGTCGTACTTGTAACAAGAATGAAACAATGAATGAAAATTTTCAATCAGTCGACGTAATTGTTGACCTTTTTTCTTTTCTTTTTTTTTATTGTAATTTTAGCCGACCGAGAGTGATCATCGAATACGTTTCAATTTCGCGAAATAAAAAGAATAGGAATGAAAGGAAAGAGAGAACGCGGAAATGGGAAAACAAGAAAGACAGCGTTGGTGGAATAATATATTGACGTGGATTATGTAAGTGGAACGCGAAAGTATAAGTAATGTGTATGGCCGGGCTCATTCTCAGGAAACACCGTGAGCGGGCAATGCGTCCCACTGCGATCAGAAATTCAGGAAAAGCAATAGACTGCGTCATTGCCAGCATTAGCGTAGCCAAGGATGTCTTAAGAAATGAGAATATACAGCGACGCCGAGCACAATGAACGAATCACCAAGAATCTTTTACTGCCGAACCCGCCTTGACGCGCGAATATTTGAAAAATCTCACGTGTTATGTATCTTCGCCGTCTTTCTCTTACACCATCTTTTTACGGCTCCCCTTTATTATAGTTTCAAGTTTTTTTGATTCGCCACCTTTCAATTTTTGCTCGTGATTTTTATCAAGACAAATTTGCATGTAAAATTTGTAGTTTCTCACTAGCTCATTTACCAATTTGCCAACAGGTTTCAACATTTGCATCTTACATCGATAAAAAAAAAACACCCAAAAACTGAACTGTCTGTGATCTTAAAATCTACAATTTTATTATTATTTCTTACTAGTTCAAATGTTTACACTCTAAGAGCAAATGTTTTGAAGTAAGAAAAATTTAGTTAACATTTTTAGGTCTTTTTTATATCCATTCAATTAAAATATTAGTGTCTCAATTTAAGATGTTTGCAGGCTAAGCTATTGTAGTATTTTTAGCTCTTTTAAAGCTGAGGTAGAATTTGTATACATTTTCAGGTCGTATTTCTGACAGATTTATTCATTCAAGACAGAAGTGTCTTGTTTTAAGATGTCTGGTGATAAGAATGTTGAAATATGTATGAATTTTGAACTGGTAGTTTTGTAGTTGAAGAGAATAGGGGATTTAAGACTCACCTATTTCCTCGTTGGTGATGATCGCTCGACTAGGATGAACTAAAGCTAGGATGACTACCGTGAGTCCAAAAAACGAAGTTGCCATGTTGCAGCAGCGTCGTTGACGCGATGCGGCGCCCGCGATGACGTTTTCGCAACGCCGTAACATCTCGACTCGACGGCGTCCCGACGCCCCGACACGTCACTTCACGTCACGTCACCAGCTCTTGTTCACTGTACCCCAGTCTTTATTCCTCTATAGAATTCTTTCCTCTTCGCGGAGGCCCTTATTTACTTCAGCCGACCCCCACCACGAAAATAGTCACCCGAGTCACTCAGAGTACCTGAAACAAATTTAATCATGCAAAATAATAACTGAAAATGGTAAAGCTGTTATAAAATCAGTTTAATTAATCAATCACTGATAGAAGCGTCGCAATATCAGTATCAGAACTAATTATTTTGAGCATGCATCGAAGTCAAGATTCGGTTTCGGTATTGAGCACGGTATTATTAATTCGAATGAATGTTTACTGCCGAAATTGCATTTCCTAATGACGTTCAATCTCGTGCTATATTATAGAGCGAAGAACATTTCCTATCATGTTTGAGAGAGGGAACAAAGGAAATATCGCAAATGCAGATTCGGTAATGTTTGAACGAAAATGTTTTTATGTAAACTTTGTTTACGGTTGAAAGAAAAGAAGAGTGTTTACCCGAATAATGTCCGAGGGTATTTAATCCAGGTTTTACGGGAGCAGTAAAAACAAAGTATATTTTTTATGGCTTATTGATCGACCAAGTTGTATACGATTACGAATCCAACAGACAATTGAACGTGCTTCATTAGCAGAATAAATCCGCGCCAATTCAGTAACAGTAACAGAAAACAATTATCCAAATGTTGCGAAGAATAACATAATTGCCAATCAACTTTTTTGCTAATCAACAAACCTGCAGCTCCGAAGCAAATGCGAATAACTCTTTTCTTCAATTTCAAAACATTCAATCAAACCTTTATGGCTCCAAATCAATTTTTGCATTTTCAAAAATATATAGACTATTCGACATGACATTCTTGTGAATGTGGTTATCCGATGTTCCTCCGAGCTACTGAAATAACAGCAGAGAAAAACTTATAGTAAAAAAAATGTGCAACATATTTTTTTCGATTGAATGTTAGTTCGCGGTTTGGAAATGCACGAAAGTGCAGTGGTAAAAATTACCATAGTTTGAACGCGAGCATAAGTCACAGCAGGCGAAGCTGCGCTCGTATTTCTTGCACCCTCAGCGCGTGAGATTGTGCCTCTGGCTGGAGCTTCGGAGTCCCAGTGGATCTGCTTGCTTTCTATCTCTCGACATGATCCCTCTGCAGTTGCTGGCCCAACGTCATCCCCGATATTCCCTTTATGTTCCCGCTCTCGACTCTGTCAGCCCCGCGCGCACCCGTCTACGTCAATCGCCTGTACTTTTTTTGACGTCTCGAGACGGCGTCCCCAGCAGCTTCCTAGATCCGCTTTTTTGTCACGACGTGAACTGTCGAGTGCACTGCTCGTACGGCTCTGTAAAATCGCATGATATATTTGAATGAAATCTTTGAAAGCTTGATCCCCGGCCAAGGGGAAAAGCAACTTATTGTGTACACAGATTTTGACTACTAGGAGCTACTTACAACGTGGATATACTTGATAACGCACTTCAAATCTTTCTTTTACGCCTCAAACGCCAACTTCTTTTTTTTTTTTTTTCACCCTAACGCACGCACGGTCGACTCTGTTTTATGTGAAAGATTTCTCACTTTGTCATGCTCTATTTGATGAATGTAATCTTTCAATTGACGTATATACACGGGAGTTTAAAAAAAAAAATTGACGCGGCTACGCTGGGGGAAAAAAATATTTTTATTTGTATTTCGTTTGTGTTTTTTGTTCACTTCTTTTTTTTTTGACTATCGACCGAAAAATCAAAATTGGTGTCGTGCAAACGTGATTTGCTATTCGTAATCAACTGATTTCATTATCGACTTTGTTAAATTAACAGCGTGAAAATGTGCAAAAATCAATTTCAATTTAAATTTTCCAACGGGACATGTTAGATTTTGAAGTTTGATTGATTATATTTTTGCAAGTGGACATTTCGTCGTGATGTTTATAGAGTTAAATTGTCGTGAGAGTACTAATTGAGGTCCAATAAAAGTCATTTTATCGTGTTACAAAGACACTTTTTTGTGTTCAAATAATTACTTCTAATCGTTCTTCGACAAACAAACGCACTCTTTTGCCAAGTCGGAAATACCATCTCAATTTTTTTTCTACCGTCTTGTTGAACCACTCCTGAGAAATTTTCGAAGTGGCTTTGGTGACTGATTACTCAAGAGTTTTTTTTTTTTTGTACGATTCTGTCGTGATCCCTTGTTTATTTGAACTTTTATCCATGATCGCTTGTTCATTCAATCAATCAATTGCTCGATAATACTTTCAATTGTTACAAACACGTCAAATATTTGAACGAATTTTTTGAATTTAGTGAAAAACGCTTTGTTTAACGTAAGTCAAAAATTTTGCCGATCCAAATTCGTTCAATGAATTGGGATGAATTGAGATGAAACAAGATGTGAACATGCTTTATCGGGGCGTAAAACATTGAAGGTTCTAGCGCTCACATACTCCACTGAGAGCTATCGAAAAATTTGATTTACATAATAAAGAAATTTTTGTTCTGCGACAAAACTCCTGTTCAAACATTAAATATTGTACGCGCGGAAGTTCGTTCAAAGTAAATCTCCGAGACGTGACTCATGTCGGGTTAGAATACTCGTGGAAGAAAATGATCTTGACGTTTGAACAAAATATTTCGATTGAAATTGAAACAATTAATTTGATTTCCAAAGTCAAACGAAAAATGGAAGAGGCGAAGTTAATTGAAAATGCAAGTGAAAGCAAATAACTCCTTGACATTTCGTCTTTGGGTGAAAGACTTTATAATAATAGTTGGATTGTTAGTAAATTAATTGATCAAATGTATTAAAACTGTTTTCACTTGTCGACAAAACTGTCGTTGGAATTGTGGACTTATTTAAAAATGTATGCGGATCTTTCGAAGTAACTCGTAGTAACGTTTTGCAGTTGAATTTCCAGTTTTAGAATGACCTCAAATTAACGTTTCTATTTTGTGGGATGAACTGTTTCGTACAATTCAAAATCGAGCCTGAATCGGTTGATTCTCGCGTTAAAATAGTCGTGGAATTGACAATCGACAACGTCACATAATATATTGGTAATGAATTCTCATCAATTAGCATTAACTATTAATCGTTTTCAATGACAATTCTGTTCTACATTTGCAACAAACGCTCATTGACAAATCAGCTCAAATCGCCTTTTTCGGTTTCCAAAATTACTTTAAATAAACTGTTCTTCCTTGTGTTGCATATCCTCCTATCGTATTTCAAGTATAAATATCTGACAAAAATGGTAATCTTCCCTTTTACTGTAACATCTATAAATTGTATTTATAACACCGTATAATTCAGCTTGACGTATTAAAACTTATATGTTCATTGAAAATGCATTGATCCCATAGAATAAAGTGCAGAATGGTGCACTATCTCAGCTAGGGGGATTATGATATGCTTATATATAGTTGTGCGACACCATCTTGGATCGACAAAGAATACAGTCGCAAGTACATACATTTGGTTCGGAAACTCCACGCGATGGCCGCGATAAACGAAATTCGCAAACCTGAATGGCTCGCGCAACGAGGTCACGGCTCATGAATCCGTGCGAAACTTCATTGACGAAGCCCGGGGACGATAACAATGGACAATTTTTTTCGGTCGCAGATGAAACAGCGGAAACGCTGCGCGCAAGAGAGTTTCTTCCAGCGAATTCTTACCATTAATAACGGAAAATGAAAGTTTAAGTGTGTCACGGACATAAAGTTCCGGTGCAAAGTTGATCATTCAACTCGATTTCACGGAAGTTTGGTTTCGCCGCCGAACTCTCGCGAACGAAACTTTTTGCCCCGGCTATTCAAAATATCAACTGCGCGATATCCCATTTTGCGACTCTTCACGCGCGCGACACTTCTCGCTCGCGTGTACACGTCACCTCCCTCTCCCTTCTGCAGTGAAATAAATTCCGCGAAACTTTAATAATATGTATACCCGAGCACCGACAAGATATCCTGGCTTCGATTAATTGCCTGCTCGAGAATTTCGCGAAAAGTTAAACCCGATAACGAAATAAGTTAACGTCAGATCGTGTACGCGATCACTTTTTTCCCCGTCAATGTAAAGGCAAAAACGTCATTTATTCGATGGTTTTAATCAGACCTCGAGTGGCGAGACACCATTTTTTTCCTATTTTTTAATTAAAATTGGAGAAAAAATAATTAATAGAAAATTCTTCGACCAGAATTTTCCTTATTACGAACGTCTTAAGCTCGACTTTCTTTAGGGGATGGAATTAAATCTTGAGCTTTGTCGTTCTTTAGTACATTCTCCAACTATTGAGTTCATTCTATCAGAAAACGATGACGGTTACTTGGGGGAATGCAATTTTTGTTACTTTGACAAATAAATTTATTTCTTCAACCTGTCTTATTACACTCCACTGTCGTCTGAAATGAGACAAAATTGGAAAATTTTTTATTTTCTTACTGGATAAAAATTAAAATTTGAATCCTTGAAACGTTAATTTTCTCTTAAATCCCTAGTTCAGAAATAATCAAGTTTTTATAAAGCAAAATGATTTTTGGATCCGTTAATGTTTTTTTTCTGCTTGGTTATACATTAACCCATATCAAACTGACGAATTTGATTAATCAATTGAAACTCCACCGGTCAAACAAATTCTCGATAGTGTAATCAGTTTCTCTCACGCAATTGCAAACGTTAAAATAAAGTTACTTCAACAACTGTTGAACATAATTAATTGTATTTTAGCCACGTCGTTCACAATTCGACGTGAACATTATTTTTGAACCAGTGCGGTGCAAACAGGTTTTTGCGCTATGCAAGTACGTAATTCACGCAGTATAATCAAGTGCAGTTCGTTATGATTCAGGTTCGATGTGACTGTTCGGCAGAAAACGCATTTGTGAGCATCATTGAAAACCGGCAGGGAAAAATGTTTGAAATCTCAAGAACTGATAAATGCGCGCAGGCAACAGTTGGAAAACAGCCGAAAAACTCGTTCATCAATCAATATCAAATTAAGCAAAAAGAAACGGCAGCGGAATTGTCCAACCTGAAATTCCCTTTTGGCAAAATCAACAAGTTTATTCAAAACATCGATTTATTCCGCATAACTGCTCGGATCTCGCATTGTGTTGAGGAAGTTTTGCTTTTTTTTACACGAGCAAACAAATCGTTAACGCAAGACATCAAATCACGGGATCAGCGACAAACAATTTGCAGTGTTAAAGCGGAACGTCGTTTCCGCAGTTTAGCGTGCACTGGTGCACGAATTTCAACCTCCCGGGCTCTCTCGATTTTGCTGATTTTTTTTGTTCAACGTACCTTTTGGGGTGTCACGCGACACGGTCGAGGCCTGTTCGTGCCTCACGATCTCCGCAGATATGTCGTGGCTGCGTGTCCCCTGCGGCTCGCTATAATGACCGCTGGCGAAATTTGCTTTCCGCTAAATGCTCCTGCTCCTTTTTCACGCGCACCTACAACAGGTTATTAAAATATAATTAAGTCATGGACGACACATTGAATTTCCTTCAACGTAAACAACTTTACCCTCCTCGAAACTTTGAGTGCTTTTTCTCTTTTCTACCGAAATAAATAAATACTTCTGCAAACATTAATTTTATAGTAAAATGTTTTGAAAATTTAATAACGAATGTAAGTCGAGTATATGGGAATAAAGGGCGCATTTTTTAATAAAAAATGATTGAATAAAATGTTGTTTCAATCATCCTTAGAGTTTTCTTCAAAATTGTTCTCAGTATAAAATATATAGAGAGCAGCAAAAAAGACGAAGCTTTGTTCCAGTCTATCTTTCATACTTCACTTGAGAAAACGTTGAAAACCAACATTTTATTTCTTCTGGAAACTTCATATCTCGTGAAATATCGATTTGTCAAAATCTCAACGTATAATCTTTTTGCCCCGAAAAGTCATCCTAAATTTGAGCTTATCAAAAATCAACTTTTTGTTCTAACGAATCAATGTTTTTTATGTGAAGCGGAGAACGAATTTTCGAAATACGTAATGCATTCAATTTGGCGAAGGCTTGGACGAAAATAAAAAATCACCGAGGATGACGTGATTGTGCATAATTTTCGTAGCCCCGTTATCGTCAACGCGAATCTAAATCCCTTCGGAAGCGCTTTCGACTTTCCTTACGAGCATAACAGATACGAGCATACGCGGAAACTATTACAAGCGATTTCAGATTAGAGTCTTACACCTGCGATAAGATCGAACGCCAGGGAGGCGGCGCCTTGCTCGAGCTTGGGCAACACGCTCGAGGAATATCGCGATATTTATTTGTCAGTATCAGATACGGATAAATCGTAAACGGAATGAGACGTTACCAACTGGTTCATATTTTTTTCTTCGCTGCAATTGACTCCGTTCGTTTTTGTAATTAATGACCGATTGGCATGCGCGGTTTCATTCGAATGTAATTATGCACGAAAATTTATCAAGTTTCGCGTGCGATTGAAAGCTCATAATTTCGCTTTGATCAATTTAATAGATACGCTCGGTTGAAAAAAAGCACACACACTAATAATCATTGGTTTCGTGATAGAGGTGACCGAGGAGAAAACGTGTCGCTTGTGTAACATGAAAACTACATTCCATCATTGTAATTTCAAGAACCCTGTAGCAGCGCCTAAAAAACCCTCGGTCGAAAACATTCATCAGCCGTATTTATTCGTCAAATTACCGCATGTTCAAGCCAGCTTAAATGGTGATTTAACTGCCAAAGCGTCGGCGAGGAATATGAGATAATTAAAATTGCTTAAAGGAAAAAAATGAAAAAAAAAAAGTTCCAAAGAAGATTTTTCTTTTTGGAATAACACTTTCTGATAGTCCGACGTTAATTGAAAGGATTAAAAAGTTTCTTGCAAATAATTCGAATGAAAAAGGTGAACATATTGCACTTAACCCGATTTTTTGGCCTCGGCTGACTTAATCATTTGATATGGCGCGGAAAAAAGGAGGTCGTTTCGGTTTCCAAAGTAACTGTTGGCTTCTCCATTTATCTCCTTAATTAATACATAACTAAACAACAACAAATCACTAATTATGCATCCAATAGCCGGTAAGCTGAACAGCGCAAGCAACCGTTGCATTCAGTACACAGCGCCCTAAAGATTAATTCCTATCTCTAACACTTTCCCAACAACACTTTATCCTCCAAAATTAATATTACCTTATCATCGCAAACAATCCGAACACACGTCGCAATAAATTATCCACAATGCTACGCCTGAAGGTTCAGAGCCCAGCCTAACCGCGCTGTTATACACTTTTCAATCGTAATCTCCCAGAAACTGATAATCTTCACATATAATGAACTGAATTTGCCATGATAACTGCCGGCGATATCGCCTCTGAAATTGAAACATCAACAGCAATAATGTTAGCAACTTTTCAAATTATTCCATCAACGTTCTTTCGTTCAATTCAGTTTGCAAACTTTTGCGAGATGCTCCGTTGCAACAAAATTTCGGCTGTATTTGAAACAAAGTAAGAGCAACCGAAAGAAACAATCCACCGTGAGACATGAAAGAGAGTATTTATAACAAAATTGTCTTGATCAAAAATTTCTCGAAAGAGAATCGGTAAAAACGTGTGTGTTAGAAAAGTGGTCTGTTGGCGCCTTTTTGAAGTTGAAAGACCCTTTGAGATGTCTAAGATAGGGAGGCTCTGTTTCTCTGAAGACGTCGGACACTAAGACGCCGGGGCTCGTAAGGCAAGACACAAGTTTGGATCTTTGTAGCAGATTTCATAAGCCCGGGTCCTTGTTTGTTCGCAAAAAGGGAGCTTAATAAATTCTATAAGTAGAACGTAACCTGATGCGAGCTTACACAAATTGAGCTAATCGAAGCACGGTAAACACGAAAGCTCTTAGTGAAACCAAAGTTTATATGCTTGGCCAAGTGCACGTGACGCTAAGCTGCATTACGCTATGCTGCGCGCTACACTGGCGATAAGCTTCGAGAACAAACAATGCACTTTGCTTGTGCTGATGCTACATATCACGGTCTGTTGGGGCATTGTACCAAGTAACATAAAAAACTTTTGGGCTTTACGTACTCATACTCGCGCGCCTGTTGCATTTTTTTTCAATCCCCCCTACCCCCTCTGTGACGCTTTTTCCGATGCGTTTTCAGTGAAACTTTTACTTTGAAACGTTCCTGTTTGATCGTTCTGCTGCTCCGATTTAATATCGTAAAAATTAACAGTCCTGCACGTTACTACATTGTCATTCCGAAAGTCGAACTCATTGAACTGTAATTTGCAGATTTCATTTGCATGTTTTTTTCTCTTGCTCGTGCTGTCGCCAAAAATTATATGATCGTTGAAATTTCGTTCCGATTTTGCATTTCCATTCTCCGACTAATCGATCGAGTTTTTATAAACGAAACAAAATAATAGAACGGTAAAAATGTGTGTTTTTGTATTTTTTTTTCTGTTGTATGTCTCGTTTCGCGTAGCAAAAGGAGTAAAAAATATTTTGACAGTGCACCAGATTTTTGTTTCACGCATCAATTTATGATGATGTGACGGATTTTTACCATTCAAAAAGCTCTGTCATCTATTATTTATTGAAGACAAAAATGTGTATAACAAAAAGTTGTCTGTCAATAGAATAAACATGGCTATATCAATGTTTATTCCTTAATGGTTATGCGAAATATTGAATCATAGAGAGAAAAGTAATTCTTTTTTGTTTGAAAAATTCAAAAGAATCAACAAAAAACACAGAAATTTTAGTCGTCCGATTTTATATTTGCCGAGAGCAGATAGAATTGACGAGAGTCGAACCAGTGAATGGCAGTATCTGGACAAGAAGGTCAATCCCTTGAGCCGTTTGTTCTCGTTAAAACGTATAGAACACGATCCGCACATGAGCCGCCTTGATGGTGTACCGGATTTGTGTTTCATGGATGTACATTTGAACAACAATCTACGCGGTCTCTTTTTTATTGATATCGTTATAATACTTTTGAACTCTTGACGTTATACTGTTGTGCCCATAAGAATGATCACTAACTTTTATAACTTATTTCGGATGTCTTACAAACCTTTCGTTTTATATTCATTTTATGATTTTTCATTATCTTGTTTTCTTCTTCGACACATTTTCATCATTTTCAAACCCTCGATCTAAACTCGATTTACTGAAAAATGTAAATTGTTGACCACAAGGAAAAATAAAATATTCTTTAAAATAATCTTTAAATATTACATAAGTAACTAAATTTATTGGCATAACACTTTTTTAACGATCATTTTTGATGGTTGATAAAAGTGCTGATAATGAGTTAACAAAATCTCGCGGCTACGATGTTCATGATTTTATTCACCACCAAAGTAAATAAGACGGGATTAGATTAGTCGGAGAGCACTCTCGTATACACCTATTATCAATTTTTGCGTCACCTCCAAGTTTGCAATAACGTCATTTATTTTTTGAAACAAATACCATTGTCAGTTTCAGTATACGTACAAGAAAAAACAATTAGTTGGCTTATGGATTTTATTATAGCTTGAAAATTGAAAATTAAAAATTTTTTGCACAAATTTATTTCTCAATTACGAAATAATAATACAGAAACACGAATGTAGAAACAAATAGAATAAAAACGTTAAATGTTTAAAAACAGCTTCTGTATTTGCTATTTATGAAGTTCAAAATTTCAGTTGATTGGTATTGTGAGCACATTTCTATCTTTGTTGTAACGAGTATCTCGTTCTCAGTTTGGCAGGGCTGCGCAACCCCTCCCCCTGTAACATTTCTCTCTGACCTTTCGTTCTATGCGAGGGACCTTAACTGGAGCCGAACTACGTACAAGCAAGTTCTAAACGTGACTCACACCCCGGCACCATTTTGCTCGTATCGGAACGAACGTACAAAAGCTTCACCGTCAAGCACCACTCTTATCGGCCATTTCCGAGATGCACACCACTTAAGTACGAATCGAGTAACCCGAAGTGCTGGCACATTAAAACCCCCGGCGGCTCAATGGAAATTTTCAAATGGGTGCAGGACCCCTTTTTTCTTGAGCGATCAAATTCACAGCCATACCCGCCTAGTGCTCGATTCTCGCTAAACATTTTGTGTTGTAATTATCGAGTTTGATTGTTTTTTTTTTTTCTCTGAAATAAAAAAACCAGTACAAAGTGTTTGAATTACAATCGACCACTTTAAGCTTTTAGTGATATTTTTGACGTCTTAAATATAAAGTCATGTTTTCCAATTTCTTATCCATTTAGAAAATAGACAGCGAAAATATTTATTTCAGTCAATAATATGAAAGGTTTGATCTAATAATGAAAAAATTTGATGACTACGATAAATTTTTTAATCTTATATGTTGGCTTTTTTGTTGCTTTTACACAATTTGTCATTTGAAAGTTGCGGTTAAGCGGGTGGCTTGTTTACAAGACAGTTGCTAATGCAACCGATGGAGCGTTAGACCAAAGTGCAAACTACTAGACATTTTGAAACAAAAAATAAATAAATGAACGTCTGAAGAATACGGTTACAAACGCAAAGTTACTTTTGTAAGTGCACAATCCCTAGGACTTTGTTGATCTTAAACTTGCAGGAATATCATTAGTATAAACTTTTTTGCATAAATTTATCAGCACTGAGAAAACCGTCCCATTAACTCCGGAAAAACAGTGAGAAAGATCGCGTCATCATTAGCGCCAATGTTTCATAACGGGCAAGTCCGCGGGCGATTAGTTACGCTCGGCCGTTTGTAAAAATACGCGTCTGGAGGTTCGCGATCATAAATAAGCGCGGCGGTATAAATTGAAATAAAGCTCTCTCTAACTTTTGAGAGGGCGAAATAATTTGCATAACCAAAAGCGAGAACAAGACAACGAGAAAATTCGATGACATAAGTAATTCGTGCTAAGTAGGACCAAAAAAACACGCAATGTTACCGACAGTCGTAACTTCAGCTGCGAATTCGTTGAGTGGCTTGGTTGAAAAAAAAAGCCGGGCAAAAAGCATCGAAAAAAAAATTACCCGCGGCTGCGCGAGCATTGTTGCGTAAGATATAAGAGCGGCGCGGACAGCTCTGTGTACGGAATAATAAAAGTTTAGAGGAAAGCAAGAGAGTGGTGTAATTCATATAAACGAAAACTAAAAGGACATCGTTTTAACTTTACAGCGCCTGTTCATCATGGTGCGCGGAGCTCATACCGCGCCAAACTTGGCATAACGTCAGAAAAGATATAGCTGCGCTGTTGCTTATACAAAATAGCCTCAGATAAATTTGTTACATTAAATTTTTGAATGAGCTGCGGTCGGGACACTTTGCTTTCCAGTTCAATTTGCGAACGGACTTCTGCTTTTACGCTGAATTTATCTTACGGCCAAGCGTCCGTCAAATTTTTTTCATTCCGATTATTTCAGGCATTATTCAGCATTAAATAGTCCAGTCTTTTTTCGTACACGGATGCGAACAGTTTTTGAGGAACGAAGTACCATCGAAAAACGTGAATCATAGATAAAAACTTGGTTTTTTTCATCACTAGTTTTCGTTCACTGAAAAACTCATTACTTCTGAAAAGACAATTGAAAATATATAAAAAAATTCTTTTTATCGGTCTGTCCACAAAATGTATGTTAATTTTAGATCGTGAACAATTTTTTGTATGTGTGGGTATAAAGTAGGTTGGCGTAACTGTTTGACATAAACTTGCTAAAACTAAAGACAATTAGAAACATTTTTAGTTAACCTCTTTAAGAAAATGGTGTATGCAAATTGCGGGGGCGGTTTGTGGGAGACACCCCCGCAAACAATGAAATGTCAAGGGACTTACATATGTCCACAAAGTTCCAAGTAATTCCGACAGTTGTAGCTGGAGATATTGCCGGAAATTTTGATGACAAAATAAAGATAAATTAAAGAACTTAGAATAAAATAAAATAATAAAGAATAATTAATAATCGTTGATAATAATAAATTTTGAATTATTGAACAAATTAATTGAAGATTTAACAAAATAATTCTGTTTATTAGAAATTGTTTCATCAGTATTGATTCTTCATTTTGCAAAAAATTTTTCGACGCTTCATTTCATTTCCCTGTTAAAATTGATTGAAAAATAATAAAATTACTTTTTTATATTGTCATTAAAAATTTTATTGTCCTCTAAACAAGACATTTGCATATTTTCAACATAAAGAAATCTCAGCTTGGCAGCAATTTCAGCATCAGTGTATCAAGTTTAAAAGCAAAACTATAAAAAAAAAGTAACGCTTGCTAAGTATTTTATGTGTTTTTTAGTGTCGTATAATAAGATGTCATGTGCTGTAAAAAAGTGTTGAGAAATATTATAATGCGCTCGAATCCTCTTGCGTGATGTGATTGGAAACTACTCTTGTTTGAAGCCAATAAAAACACGTCTAACAAAATTAAAAAATGTTTTTGCATTTTTGTTCATTAAATTTTACTTAATCAGATTAAAAGGCTGAGCTAAAAAAAGTGTCCACCTTTTAATAAAATTCTCTCTATAAATTATTTGCAAATCTCTTGAAAAAAAATTTTATTCTTTAATCGAAACTTTTACTTTATAAAAGCATGTATAAAATAATAAAAATTTGAGTGCAAAAATATATGGCGCGTGACCGAAACTTTTTTTACGACACGGAGTATCACAGCGTATAGAAATAGAGGTATCGAAAATAAAAGAAAAATCTCGAGTCAAAACAGAATGAGTCATATAAATTTGTTACATTCAATTTTTGAGCGAGCCGCGAGCACGCTCAAAGTGAATCCTGCGGCAGCTTTACTGTCAAATTAAATTTAATCACGAGCGTCGACAGAATAACATTTAAAGGTGGAAAATGGCACAGCCAACGTACGCAGCACTTCCGCCGAATCGATTCCTTCTTTCCTTACAAAGCGCTATTTTATTACTACGTATCCCGCGATCCCCGATCGATATTCCACTTTCTTGACTTGATGGCTTTCAGAGGAATCAATAGCATTCACAGCTTTGAAAGCTTTTTCCGTATTATCCGCTTTCCCCGTTTTCACATCCATACTGTTATCACCGCTCCGGCTAATGATAAATGTAGAAACATCTTAAAATCGGTTATCCTCTCCCGCGATATCTCGCTATCATTTTTCCCCCTTTCCCTTTGGCTTCCTCTTTCCAGCCTCCCCGTTGAGCTTTTGCTGCTCTTCAATTTCAGATTATTATTGTAACGAACTTTAACGCAAGGTTTTTCATATTCTCGATTCCATTTCATTTTCACCTTCCGCGCTTCTCTTTTATAAATTACATTTTTGAATTGAGAATTTATAATTCAAAAAGCGCACATCTTTCAAATTTTCAATTACTAATTCATTCATTCAACACGTTCAATTCATAAACGGCAAATATTGTAACTTTGAAGATCATCAAATTAGTTGGAGTCGCTTTCACAGAATCCCAATATTAGTCGAATGACAATTCGAAAAAAAAAGAGTTCGTTTTAATCGTGGGTTTTTTGTGCGGAAAAAATTACTCTTATATTCGTAAATGAAAAATGTTGAAGTTTACAAAATATCAATTATTCAGTATCCACTATGTCAGTAATTCATTACAGAGCTTAAGCATTTTGATGTTATCCGAGTTCGTTCTAATGAAACGCGATGTCAGAACAAAAAAACATTTGTTTTTATACAAAGTACGAAACAATGAATATTTACAAGTGCATTTTGTGTTGCAATTGATTGTACATTACCTCGCGTTCAGTTTGCACGGAATGATGATTTTTCATTTAAATGTAAATTAAACACGATTAAAAGCGGCGGGCAGGTATTTCGAAGACAAATATTTGCTTGTTATTTCACACCCTCTGCTTTACTGATCATATAACGAATTAACTGATTATTTGACTACGTTACAGAATGAAGAAAATTACTCAATCTGGTTCTACACGTTCTTCAAAATTAATGATGAAAGGAAACGGGCACGGGCATAAATTTTAATTTGAAAATCGCCGCGCAATTGTCATCCGACGGATGATCGAAGTAGAAAAAAACTTAAATTGTTTTCACACGCGAGAAACGTAAGTGCGTGTAAATTTGTGGAGTGATATTTACATTTGAAGCCGCGCTAATGATGCAAAAGCGACCAAATGGCGTTTAGGCGCGCGAGACTGAAATTGGCACGCGAATATATATATGCGCATCGATTTTTCTGCGTTCACTTCGATAATAGAAACTGCCACTGAATATTGTGGAAATAGTTTGCGCGCGATATCGCAAAACCGTTCCCGATACATCTGCCATTGTCCAACGCTCTCAATTCTAGATTCGCATTATATTATGGACTCTGAATAGAATTCGCCTTGTGCGAAGATTAATTTTCAATCAGCTCCTGTTACATTATTCCTTACGTTCATCCGTCATTTTTTTTTCATCCACTCATTACCTACAACAATTTAGTCTTTATTTATTAGAAATAATTCAATTGTGCTATCTCGTTATTAATGAGAATTATTATGCGACTCTTATTGGAAACATATTATGGATTTATTTTAAATCCAATTTAATTTATTTCAACGGGACAAAATTAGTTGCAAGGCTTATTTCAATATACGCGCTTAATTAACAAACAGCGTTTCATTCGTTTAAAACGATATTAAATATTTAACCGTTTTTATTGACAATGCATTTTTAAACAATACAGAATATTTCACTTCTTTGAGCATTTGTTTGTTCCATTTTTACAAAATGTCACCGAAAAAAATTGATGTACGACAAATCAACGATGTTTCGAAAGTGGAAAAAAAAATTGACAGCGTATTTGAAAACGAAGCAGTTTCGGAATGGCTTTTAGATCACAGATACTAAGCTCAGATAGTGGCCTTTAATGGACTCGCACGACTAATCTGCCATCGACTAATATCTGGGTCATTTGTTTCAGAATATATGGTAATATAAATCTTATCTAAGCTCATTTTCGCTGCGGGAGACGCAATCTCTTATTATATTTTTTTGTTAAATCTGAATCGCGTATGGAAAAGGGAGTAAAATTATGGTCATGGCCTGAAATTTTCTCTTTTCGATGCAAATTTTGAATTACACCTCTCTCAAAATAGTGACATAATATTTATGGAAAATGAACCTCGAACTTTTTTTTATTCACTTTCGAAAACCACTTTTCGGATTGTGTCTAATTTGTAAGACGGATTATCTCCGGAGTGTTGAAAAGCAAAACAACAGCTCATTAATTACCACCTGGTGTACAGTGTTGAGAACGCAATAAATTTGACTGGCGGCTCGTGAACGAAAAGAAACATCAAGTTGATAAATACCCAGACGAAAAGTGAGTAACGCGAACATAAGAGCGCATCGCGCATTCATATCGCGAACGGGATTAACCGAGATGCAAAAACAAAACGTTCGCATTCGACGGAGGAATATTTTGCGCCGGTGAAAAGGCTCGAGCTGACGCGCGCTCGTCTTTCTTTAAACATTTCCGTCGTGAACAATTCGATGAAAAATTCGCAGGACAGAAAATGGCTCGAAATTTCCACGCGCTTATATGACGAATTTTCTCGTACTTTTTTTTCTCTCTCTCTTAATCTTTTTCGCCGCATTAAAAAAAAATTCGGTCAATTTAGCGGCCGCAAAAAAAGTGTTGTCGAAAAACATACGGCTGAATTTTAAAGCCCGCTCTCTCGTGCTCTTCTCGACGTTGCGCGTTATATTTTTGTTTACAATTTTTACGAGAATACAATTTCCATCTGTCATTTCTTGTTAAACATTCGCGAATTCTTGTGCAACTTTTTGCAAACATTGCAGCTCTGCTCGACGCGGAATTGCATCTCGAGCGTTTCATATTCATAATCGCAGAGCGGATCCGAATTCGGGAACGCGATGGAGAACGCAGATATCGCGACCCGTGCGTCTTTGCACATACAATTCATAACAACGCAGAGAGGTACATGTTATCTGAGAAACATGGGAATAAAAAGAGGCAAAAAAAGAACGGATAAATTGTACTCGAGCGTTGCGGGCAAAATATTGCGTCACGTAATAACGTTAATATTGAGAGCTTAATGGGCACGAGCTTGTGAGAATGGTTTTACTATTGTAATATTTTTCTTTGTTGTGTGTTTCATTGCTTTTTTTTACAGAAAACGTGATATCAAAAGTAATGCAGTGAAAATGCGATGTGTAATTTAGCATATATTACTTTTATTATTTGCGTCATAAAAGTAGATTCACGTTATAGTTATACGCGGACGCATTTTAACAGCACAATTGAAACGCGCTTTTTTAGAGCTAAATATCAAATAAATACCGTTTTCGAACGGTTTTGTGAAGCGCGATTCTTTGAATGATATCAATTATTTACACAGAGGTCACAAGAATATGGTTTCGGTTCAGTTAAAACGACATAATTATGATACGCAAATTTGTTGGGTCAAGCTGGAATTATAAATATAAATGCATTGTCGTTGGCGGTTTTAATGCGAGAGACGGAAAGATAATGTTGTATGTCGCGTGCTGGGATGTTATTTTTTTAACGAAATAAAATTTTGCACGATTCCGATTACCACACAAACTGTCACAATAATTTAAAGCGCTCGCGTGTTATTCCACTTTGTATCTCGCTCTGATGTGTTTGCCATTGTAATTTTTAAATGCGAATCTGTCGGTGTACAAACCGTTAAAAGTTAAATGAAAAATTTCTTCATTTTCAAGTTACAATTCGTTACACACTCCGCTGCCAACTCTTGTCATGCAATTTTGTTTTTTGCAATGAAATTTTTGTGTAAATATATATGCACACATCTCTGTGTACATTTTTTCGTCGTGGGAATACTGCAAATACGACAAGTAGCGAAAAAGTTGAACGTCAGAATTCAACAAGACATTATATTATCATCTATTAAAACAACATTTTCTCCAATGCATGTCATGATCAAAAATTCTTATTAACCAGTTCTTCTATGTTCTACAAGCTCAATCGATTTTCTCCGTTTTTTTTTTTTTTTTCTTGTTTTGCACTTTCTAAACGAAAGCTTTCTCAAAAATGGCTCAGAGAGAGAGGATAAAATAACACGTAATTTACAAACAAATTTAAAATTTGAAAAAATTGAGAAATCCGCTTGCTCTTATCAAATAGGTTTCGACCAACTTGCGGTAACCTTTTTCTCATTTGTAAAAAGTGGATGGAATATGGGTAAAAAGTGAGAATAAATTTCAACTTGGCCGGGACAATTAGGCGTTATACAATAACTATAAATAATCGTTTAAGGCAACGTTATATATTTAGTAACGCGTATGCTGCAGTGCGAGCGCCAAACTAGAATGCAGTATTGGTAATTCGGATTGGAAGAACTCAAGAACCACAATCATAAATCCTAACAGCTAACCACAAAACGCTGCAACTTATCTTAATAGCCAATCACAATGGTTGAACTTTCGGCGATCCGTATCGTACGATTGGAATAGCTATCACTGTGATTTTGATCGTAAATACCTGCGATTTAATTTTCTATTTGCAGTCGTCGATGTTTGCGCGGCCGAAAACTATTTTACGCCAATAAATTGTCGTTGACATTCCATCGGTTCGGATGATCATTAAAATAAAAAAAGAGTGAAAAATATTGCTCGCAAAATGGCGCGATTACTCGCCCAGTTATACCTGTGCGCATTATCAGTTTCGAATAATAGAATAATTATGCTGCATAGCCCCGGCTGTTTGGTTTCCATCCATCTAAATTTGGAAGGATGCTTTATTCAAATTCATTCGTTCTGTAAATTTATTTGTTGTAACGCCCATTGAATTGGTTTATTTATGCAAAAACCTGATATGATATTCAAGAGGCTGAAAATTACGGATCGTAACGCTATTCAATCAACGTACGTGAAATTTATATATAAATAAAAATAATCATGTTAGTGCACTACAAAATATTTTTCTATACATTTTAAAATAACTGCAATGTTAATTTTAGTTTAAAACCTGACCGCGGCAAATATTCGTAACCTGATTAAAATTTTCGACAAATAATGTTAATATGATGTATTAATATATTAATTTTATAACATTTGAAAAGTATAATCATCTTGTCGTTTTGTCAATATTGTAAAACAGTTTTTGGTACTTCTAGATTTTCATTCATTTTCGTCATTGAAGAAAATCAGCTTAATTAAGAAATAACTCAAGTCCTTTCCTTAAAAGCTTCTATCCAACCAGAAAACATTGCTTCGAAATTTATTACTTCTAACATAGCAAATCCCGAAAGAACATTCTATTGGTCTTCACGTTCTTTTCTGCAGGAAAGAATTTTTATTGCCAGCATTCTTTAATTACGTTTGTTTTTCACAAATTGATATAAAATTCCGAGCACTGCTAATCTCGCAATGAAACAAAAACGCATCATTATTATTTTCGCGAGTGATATCTCTTGGATCAAAAAAATATATTGAAATTTTCTAGAATTCCTTACAAACTGTTGACGACAACACTAAAAAATAATTTTTTGCTCGAATCGTAAAACATGTTATGACGGACACAACACGTATTGATTCAACTTTCAATAAAAAACGTTAAATTGCATAAAAAAGTTGAGAGAAACTGTTCATTCAAATTTTTAACTCGGAGTAAAATAGTCTACGGTTCTCTTCGGTGGTTAGATTTCACTATAATTATTTTTGACAGCCATTGAATGAAAATAGAAGAGACGAGAAATTTTCCTATCGGCTGTAAATTGAATAGCGTGTGTGACAGTCACATGAATGATGTCGAACAATTATGGTAATGGTTACATTGTAACGGCGAGAGAATAACTCTCGTGGCTGCCTACGAAATCAAAATTTCACTGTCAGAAATGAAATTTTTGCAATAATGAGCCACAGTCGAAAAAAGTTATTATGTTTTTGTGTGTACAACGAGGCTGTAATACATCACAATTAGAACACGCTTGCGAGCAATAAATTTTAAACGTATCACGCAATGTGGAAAGTTATCTGAAAAATGCATAAGATAGAAAGAAAAAAAAAAAGATCGAAAAAATTTCAATATTCGGATTGAATGAGAATGATTGTTTAAAACATCGCTTTGTCTTCGTCAGACATCAAAAAATTAATCAAAATCCACCGCGCTGCAAAATGAAAGATAAAGAATACAAATCGCGTATCAGAAGTCTAGGGGACGAGGAGAGTTAAAAAATGCATGTGGGTCGCATTTATGAACTACATCCAGTCTGACGATATTCGGAGCAAGATATACATCTTTGCAAATTACGACTAATGTGGGCTGAAATTTGAAAAATCGTGCTGTCGGGAAGAAACAATATAACCGAGAGGCGAATTCTGAGCCCGTGACTGCGCGTTCTTCGATATTGAATTGTAGATATCCACAGTGTACATTCTAGCGATCATTTTATTCCGGCGTTTTCATCTTAAGTGGCAAGCCGAGGTTACAAGCTTAATATGTATAAGAATGTTCGCTCGGATTTGAATTTCTGCTTAAGTCAGGTAGAATACATACAATTCTCAGTAGTTTCTGCAAAAAAAAATGTTATAATCCAAAGTAATTGGATTAACCTAGTTGGTTCAAATAAGATGGACAATTTTTTTAATGAACATTTTTGCATTTTTGCGTTTAAGAATTGAAATTTTTCGTTTCAATCATGAATGAACAGAATAAAAACATCTGAGATTACTCGAATGCGGATTAAATGCTTAAGTTTTGATGATTAATAAATTTCGCTGAAGTGAGTTGAAACGTTTATAAACGCTTTGCCGCTATCAATACTTAAGCAAATTATAAATTTATCAAGTATCAAAAACTCCGGTACATTAAACTACACTATAATTATTTCAATTAATTTATTTGATAATAATCTACTAGTTTGATAATGTTTGGCCCAACTTTCACGAATTATTTCTCTTGTTCTGAAACGAGATCCCAGTACACACATGCGGGCAAATATATAATTGTCGTCTGAAATTCAATAGAGTCGATCGAGTCAAGCAAACCAACATTCAAGCCACACTTTTGTTTCTTCCCAACTTGAGAAATCACCATAAATTATGTCCGAATGGAACAACTAAATTAAAACCAATTGTTCGAAAACTTTCCCGAAAACTTTCATTGTTTGCATGCCAAAATTTTTATTACAACACAATATTCAACTTGCCATTTCGAAGTGATCGTGTTATTTGTTCATATGAATTTTCCATCGCCAAATATAGAGGACTGCTCGGGTAAAATTGCACACTTTATGAACATGTAAATGAAATATTGTTATAATGTACGGCTGTACTCTTCCAGACGGCTGAAAGGGTGGTAATTCACTCACTCATGTAATCACGTTTTTTTTTTCGTCCCATTTTTTGTGGACAGACCACGCGATTAAACGATAAAATGTTTTCATTACCTCGGAGATAATTTGAATTGTAACCGTACAAAAATTAAAGCAATTTGAAATTACATACTATGATTCGGACGCCAAAGTTATTGTGTAATGTCGTCATTCGTTATCGTTAAATGAACATTTGTGAAATTATAACATTTGCTCTAAAATCAATTATTAAATAAAACTCGATGAAATTGTTATATATCAAATAACTTTTATATGTTTTTTTGCAAAACAAAACTTTTCAATGGGTATTATCAAAATGATTCCGTATAAAATTTATTAAAAAATTTTTAATTAACTTTGCTTCACAAAATCAACAAAACGACGTTTTATCAGGAAATTTTATGAGTTTGATTTTAGTATATTTTGTTTGGTTTATTTTTTTGATGTTTTCTACGAAGTTTTCTTCAATCGAGTAAAAGTAAAATGAACAAGAGAACGCTGAACCCATCCTGTTTCATATTTGAGTCCTTTGTTCGTAGTCTGACATAAAACATACGAACAGGACATTGACAATGTCACAGCTTTATGGCTGCACTTTCGCACCCGAACCAAGATAACTCGACAACAATAGAGTTTACTTAAAACACTGTACTTGCCACTAAAACAAATGTCCAATCGCGCTGAATTGAAGCGTCCCTATTTTCCGTGGCATTTCATCTTTGAAATAAACAAATCCGTCAAGCTGAAGCTGGTTTTCTGTCTCGCAGCGGGGTGAAATCAGCGTTTAATTCGTGCATTCTTCACCGCACGTCTCGTACGCATTTTCCCTCCCGAATACATTACTCGCATCCCCCCAGCCGACGCCCTCCCACTTTCCACCAAAACACACGGCGCGCGTGAAAAAGACGTATCACTTTGAGAACACTTTTGCATCGCGTTATTTATCGTCCCTTTTTCCGTGCTAAATTATACACAGATACGTCATATGCGATCAGTTTATTATCCTCGTTTCCAACTTTTGTTACTGTCATTCAAATTTTGCGCAATGCGAGAAGATTTATCATCCGAAGAGAAATTTGTTGTTTTTTTTTATTAATTTGAAATAATACTTTTTCTGTAACATCACAGATGTATGTTACATCATAGTCACACTTATCGCAAGAACAATTTTGCAACTTGAAAAATGCATCTTTTTAGTCGTCATTTGTTCGAACTTCGTGCTCAGATATCATTTCCAGAGGGGGCTTTTTAATGTATAATATTATAGTACAAGAAAATAAGATAAGTCATTTGAAATTTTTGTTCTATCGTTTTTCAAGATGGGAGAAATATTAAACGTCATACGAAGCGATGAGAATTCCAATGTCTTTGGAAATTTACATGAACATATGTATTGTAACTGGTGTGTACATATTGCACTCATGCATATACATCGCTAATCGAATAGACTACTTACGCGACGTCGCCTTAAACCACTTACCACTCGAAGACAAATTCCCCTGGCGGCGTTTAGGTTGTTTAAGGAAACTCGTTTTAGCATCGCGTGCACCTAAAGGCATCACATGGTAACACTGCACGCAGCTCCGAGCAATTGTGCCATTAACAGAGAACAAAAATTCGTGGCTAATGTTTCACCCTCGTCCGGTAACATCCGGACCAATAATTTGCGTGGATATTGTTTTGACACGTTTGCCCCAGCCTTGATTGACGCCCATCAAAACGTAAACGATTTTTATTGTGAACATACTTAGTTGTAGATTTTCATAAGCTTATTTCACATTTATTTATACCAGAACTGTCAAAAAAAAACATCACGGTGCAATGAAACATAATTATAGTTACAAGCAAGAAATAAAAATGTAAAACAAGAATTTGAAAAAACAAAATGCAATCAGACAGTAATGAATATCATATTTATAAACTAAAGTTTTTTTTTCCTCTGCAAATGGAAAAGCCAACAGGAATGAGAAATAAAAAAGTTTATTTACTGTGAAGCGTAAATTAATCCGCGTATACAAACAAATTTATATATAAAACGAGGTGGTGAATTTGTTTGATCGATAATTTGCTAAATGCACTAGTACGTTTGTGCGATACAGAAACGGCTCTCAAGTGCCTTCATTATATTGAACAAACAACTTAACGATAAATGGCAATTCTCGGATTTCCTAGAGTCAGTTTAATAGTTGACACCTGCCTTTGCTCGTAGTGTCTCTTCAACAGAATGAAATCATTCTTGTAAACAATCACGCTCACGCCAAGTGAAATTCAATATTTCATCAAGCAGCTACGGGTCTAATCTTTTAACGGTTGCACGCATGTCATTGAAGTTCAAGTGCTTCGTCGAATGAAACAACATTCTTTATATTAAAAATGTACCACAAAAAAATGAAATTTCACACTACAAAATATTACTTTTTCGGGTACATTAATTCGGGTAAATACATTTGTTAAGAAAAATTAAAAAAATAGTACCAATGTCAAAAATAGTATGGAATAAATATAAATGGCCACATGTACATGAATGAAACATTTATTGTTAATACGGGACAACATTTGTGGACTGTAAATTTGGCCCTACGTAACTGTTTACTTGGTTAAATTCTAATGAAGCTGAACAATCAATATCTGAAAAGTTGATAAAAATGTCCTTTTGATAAACTTACCACAAATCTAGAGTTGATTTGCATAAAACTATTGATCTCGAGGCAACAAATCATTCTGCATTGTTCGATGCAACGATAACTCGAAATAACGTCAGAGGGGGAAATAAATTGTTTCAGACGTTTGCAACAAAATGTCAACTTAAACTCTTTTGTAAGTTTAAATTGGACGACCATTAATAAGAACGAAAAGTTTTCGTTCGCTGTCAGACGCATGGCAACATTTATTTATGGTAATTCGAGTTTTCGGATTCCATCCGCGCGACGAAAAAAAAGTACGGGCCGATTCATCTTTTGATATCATAATTGTATCTCGGGGGCAGGAATCGATGACTTTTGTCAACGGCGGAGCGAAGAAAGTACAAGCGAACGAACGAGGTTCGTTATGTCGATGCAAATATGGGCCATTGTCAGTGCGGAATAGAAAATTAATTTTTTCAATGCAAACTGCTGACAAATGAACATGCTACGTGCGTCTCGAGAAAGGCCAATTCGTTATCATTGAAATCAAAGATTACGTCTGACGTGTACCAAACCTCTGTTTTTTCAGCGGATTAAGCCGAACGAAGCTAGAAATGGGTTTCACCAATTTAAATCGATTCAAATCTCAAATTTCTCCGAAGTCCAAGCTGACTCATCGTTCGGACGGTTTTTGCCTAATCGAATCGGTAAGTCATTTTTTTTCATCAAATGCTGAATATAAAATAATGATTTCGAAAATCATTCGAATAATTGTTTTCCGTCCTGCGTCGATATTTCCAGTACAAAACGCTCGTTCGTTTGAGGTCGATTGATTCACGGCGTTTGTGCTATTCGAATTAAGGAACACACAATAAAATGTGCCTCTACTTCGACGTTTAAACAAATTTAATTAAAAAGTAGACCCCACTGAAATTTTGAACAAAAAATAGTTTCTCAAACTTATTGTAACACGTTCGTATCAAGTTTTTTTCAACTTCGGTACACCATTTCGAAATGTTTCATCCCTATAGTAAACGATATGAGCGATTTTTTCTTCACAAATATCTTCTTAACATTAAACCAAGTGTTTTCGAATCAAAATGAGGACGCAATTAGAAAAGTTGACATCTTCTTCGTGCTAATTAAAAGATTTCAACAAAGAAGTATACTTTTTTTCCCTTAGTGTCTTAAGGATTATATCTGAGCTGTAATATTCTTGAAAGGAACGAACTAACGCTAAGATAATAAAACGCGAGCCATGTTTGGCATTGTTTCGCTGCAGGCGAGAAGTATTATTTTTGTTTAATAAACAATTGAAAACGACATCAGAGTCGTAGGCTGCAACGATTTGAAATTTTGCTCAATCACTCTATTTTCCTGCGATTCACAAATTCACATTCAATTTTTTTTCATGAAACTCTCAAAACCCCTTTTTTTCTCTTTCGTTATCACGTTGTCGATTTGGTGCAAAATATTTCATAACGTGTGTAAACAGAATAATGAATAAATAAAAAATATTTTTTACACCGGTGAAAAAAAAGTAATATTTTTTGCAGTTACTTTTGAAAATTCAAAAATGGTCTCTATACTAATGAAATAAGAAAAACATAAAAAAAACATGTAAAAAACTGACTATCAAGAAAGTTTGTTGCAAAACATCATTATTTTTCTAGCAAAGGATATTATCGATTTTTCAAACTGACATTTTGCAAATGGAATGTCGAGAATTTTTTTTTTTTTTTAATTACATAGTGAGGATGGCAAAAGTAATAAAATTGAGTGTTCCGATTGTGATTTCGGTATGTTTCGGGGCGTTAGTTGTTCGCGTTGGCCTTTCATTATTCGGCTCCGAAGTTCTCATAAACTCTAATGGAAATCTGCGCGTCGCATAATAAAAGCTGGCAAGACTAGAAATGATGTCGCAGGCGCATTGAAACAATGCCTTGTGCCACGGGCTCATATATCTTAATAATTTGCAAATTGATAATGTTTCCTTAACGGCGCGCCGAATTAAGACGTAATCAGCGGAGTTATCAGCGCTAGAGGCAGGGCACAAACAAACGAGATTCACCGGGAACGTTGTCATTGTGCGTTCGCTTGAATCGTCAAGCACGTACATTTGTATTTACCAGATTGACGAGCGTGAAACGAATTTCAACAAACGCACAGCCGCCCGCGCGCGATTCGATCGCGCGGAAATATGATTTATTTTTATTAGCGTCACCGCGCCCGCTGAACCGAGCGTAATGTCTTTATTGCTTTTCACTTTTTACCCGGTCACCAATCAAAATATTAATCACGCGCGCCGCAACCCGCTGTCACAAACCGATCCGCAGCGCCGCTCTTGAGCCTTTGCCAATGTCTTGTATTTCGTTAATATATCGTCCTGCGCAATTTATGATTTGTCAGATAAGCTAATTAAACCGACCGATGTTTTTATTACCCTCGTAAATTCAGCTTTACAACGAATTCTACCTCGAGTCGCGCGGGCACCTTATACAGCAGTCAAGCCGTCCCATATGAGATCGCAATTGAGATGTCAAACATGCGCAATTATATTTTCACGCTTACTTTTATTATCAAGAACATCTCCTACAAGAAAGCTCTCTCGTGTCGGATATAATTTTGAAAACACGGTATCTGGAAGATTTTCTCAATGTTGGAACCGTTCTTTGAACTTTCGGGGATTTCAAGCTTACGCTATATAGAGATAAAGTGAAGCGAAATGAATAATTAGAGCAAAGTTTGATAAGCACGGTAGGTGTGACTGTTAATTTTGTAGTTTTGCAAATGAGCGATGAAAGTTGATTTAGTTTAAATGTTGCGCATAAAAGATATACAGCGGACTATTAACGACCGCCCCATCTAGATATAATTAAAGATCAAAAGAATGATTTGGAAACAATTAAGTCCGTAAGAGCGGATTATGTACACTCTTGAATATTTAAATCGCATAATAATATTTCTCGCCGATATCGCCAGTGTCCCCGAGCACACGTACTCCATTAATTTGCAGCTATGCGTATAATTTCACTCAACTACCATAAAGTCGAATTACTTGAAAATACCATGAGGGTCGCACCACTACTTGGCGGACCAAGTTCAATTAGGGGGCAAAAAGTGGGATCGCCAAACAAGTAAAAGGAACCGTCTAATTGACTATCAAAGCAGACACTTTCGGGCCGCGTCAAATCTTAATCAGACCGACGTGAATGCCGGGTGTAATTGAGTGCGATCTCGTTGGCGTGACATCGACGAAATAATCGATGTTCAGCCACCTGTCAGGCCATTATCGTTAATCCGCCGATCGTCCCGGGCAAACGGCCCACAATCAACCCTTTTATTACCCTAATGCGAATAACTCCCAATGACCTTAAACTTAGTCCGATAAACCATCCCCCGATACATATAACTTGCGGAGGCACTTTTTAGCGGCCAATAAACCCGCTCGTTTATGCAACATTGCGGCCTCGCTGAAATCCGCCGGCGAAATCGTTACGGGTCTCAAAGTTCGCAATTTTTCGTTACGCATAAAAGAAAACTCCAACGACTCATGAAAAAGCGGCAGCATTGATACGAAGTCCCAACTTCGTCACCAACGCGGAAATGAATCGGCGCAAACTCCGGTAGTTGTGAAACGATCTCTACTCTTTTGCGTGTAAAATAAATTCTATTGTACTGTAAAGCAAACTTTTTTAACTTGCACGATTTCATTTTGCTTTCTTTCCTTCTCTTTTTTTCTTTTTTTTTTTTTTTTTTTTTTTTGTTTCTAATCCAAACCTTTTGAGAACACAGAGAATATGCTCAACTGATTCTAAAACTCAATCAATGTAAGTCAAAAAAAGTTTGACGGTAAAAAAAATTCTTCCAGTGAAAAAGCACTCGATAAAATGATATTTCAATGGTATCCAATTTTTGCGAATACCTACGATTAATCTGCATCAAAAAATCCTTGCAAATTGTGTGTATAGTCGCGCACTCACGCGGCTCGGCTCTTTTTCGACGCGCGCGGTTGCGTACGGTAAAACGACACTGAGCAAACTTTTCAGAGGGTTGCTCGGGATCTTGCTCGCTGTCCCCACTCGGCTCGTTTCCCTTCCTCTTGCGTCAAGAGGACGGCGCGTACTCGCGCGATTGCAGCACGGTAACCACTGACGCTTAGTGGTCCAGCGGAGCCACGGGTCGCGCGCGCGCCGGAACGCGTCCGATCGGGCCCGAGGGATGCCGACGGCTGCCGAACAGGAGCTGCCGGCTCCCGGTGGCCCGTCCTTGTCTGCCCAGCGCTCTTCGTTGCTTCCCCCGTCCGACCGCGACCGTTAAGCATATCTCCGGACCGGCGCGTGAATCTTGCCTTCCGATCGGCTGGGATTATCACGTCTTGGCAGACGACGACCTCGAACCGATTCTCGTCAGCCGCAACGCCGCCAGCTACGCGAGATAAAAAAAACGATCGCAAATTCAATAACGCATTCCGGCCCGACCGAGCCAGATCAGATGGGTGCTTTGATAGACGATTGTTGCTTGCGGTTCCTCTTTCAAAAGATCTCTGGGATTTGCATGCCCTCGCGTTATAGAAAGGAATCAGAGATATAAGATTCAATGATCCCGATTGTTTTCCCCGGAGATTATCGGATTTCTCTTCCTGAAAGCAAAAAAAAAAAAACGTTCCAAGATTTGAAATTGGTAGGTATTTTTGTTTCATAAATTATTGCCTTGTGAATTTTTATTTTAATAATTCATTTATTTGGGTAACCTTTTTGTACCTGGCATTTAGTAAGGAAAAGAAAAAAAAAAGTTGTTTCTCTCAGCGCAGGACTGTTTTTTTATTTATCTCTACGCTGACGTTTCACACAATTTCCTTGCACTTTTTCTAGGTTAAATGTAACAACATTAACAATTTCTATCATTCAACATTAGCTGTTTCTTTTTACAAATGAATACCTTAGTTGCATAACGCCAAACATATTTAAGCATCAGAATTTTACAAATTCAAAACGATTTCAACTTCATTCATTCATTATGTATAAAAGTTCAAGTAACGTTTTCGACGCTTTTGCCATTTTTACACAGGTATGATTGATGCAAAAATAATAATCTATTCGATTCCAATAATGTTTGCTTTTGATTTCGATATAATTTCTCGGTCCTGAAAGTTTCTTCTATAAGTAGAAAAAAGTAAGATAAGGGAAATTTCATCATTTCCGATCGTTTATAGTTTTAAATATAGATATGATTACTTGGTTGACAAAAATTTGTTGGCATGAAAAGAAGATGTGATAATAGAAAAAGTTTGTTTTTTGGTAAATTGCAAAAATAAGCTGAAATGTTGAAGGACGATTCAAGAGGGAATTATTTTGCATTGAAGTGAATCAAGTTTCCGAATGACTGTTTTTTGAGATCATCTGAGATGATTGTAAAATTGTGGAAGAATGGATAACAGGAATATTACCATGGGCAGCTAAATCTGCTGAAGACGACAAGACGACTGCAGGTGGGCTGAAGAAACTATATAAGATGGTAATCTGATTGAAGCTAATGAGATTTCGCTTAGCGAAGGAAATGATTAAGAATTGCTAATCGCATTGTCGTTTGGTAACCTAGATGTTCTAAAGAGGCTTGGGACAAGCAGCATTGACTGACCTGTAATCATGTATGATTGAGGGATCCTGTGTTCAACACCTGGCTTACGATGGACCAACGGAGCCTGGACCGATCATAGGAGAGTAATTGGATTCGTGAGAGTCTCCTTAACTTGGCTGCAAAACGTCAGGACAATTCAGAGTAATAATCGTTCTCAAAATTAGATATTAAATTTTTCATCACTTTACTCGACAGCGGACTTTAACTGCAAAAACTCATCAATCAAAAAAGTACAAAATTTAAAAATCAATTTCAAATGATTGTGATTTGATATCCCGTTCAAATTACGTTTCGCCAGAAGATTGTGCTTTTTTGAATGGAATGAAAAAAAATTAGAAAAAAAATGAAACTCAAACTTATTGAAAGGAAACAAATGGATACATTTATGTGAATTCCGTTTCCGGGTACTTTTTGATCAAGTTGTCGCGGTACGAGAAACTCCTATAGGATAAAGAAAATATGTGTGAAATATTCTGGTGAAATAAGTGAATAGCGTTGCATTGACGTGAAAAATGGCTTATTTGTTTCGTTAAAGTGCAGAAACGGACGGGAATGCTCGTGTGGAATGTGATACCTCTCGACGAGACTGGTGAATATACGCGCGAGCAAAGCCGAATTATATTCGCCTTTTACCTTCCTCTCGATATTAGATTAATTAATGTTATTGGAATATATTAATGAACGGCGTTATGAAAAGTAATCGTATATGATTGAAATTGGGTCAGTGGTTATAGTAATTTGCAGATAGGATCGCGAAATATATACCTCTGACTTTTACCGCCCGTCGTAAAAAAAAGCCAATTGTTTATTGTTACTTATTCTAAAGAATTTCGCAAAGTAATTAAAGAATAATTATGAACGGAATTCTCATAATAAATGTTAACATCGAGGTTAACATGCTAAGAGGAGGCGAAATACAACTCGCAGTAATTTAATTACCAGCGAAGGATTTTTGTTTTCATTGATTTAATTTGCGAGGAAATTAGTTTTCGCATAGTTTATGTTTCGGTGTTTGTAGTTTACACTGTAAACAAAACTGTCCATCGATTTATCAATAAAACTGTCGTAATTTGTGTAATATAAGTTCGTAACTATCAATAATCACATGCTGAAGCTATTGTTAGAGGGGAAAAAAAGCCGAAGTGTAGTCGTGATTAACACAGGTGGCTCATTTATACATTATGCAGACAAAAATTCCGGTTCTCAGGCATGCAATGGTGTCACAACTCTGAACAAGCTCTTTCACAGTCCATTCATTAAATGTACACAACACCGCGTGGTCATTTTTCTGCGTCAGAGAAGAAAAAGTAATGCTTCGATTTGATTATTTCAATTATTTCAATTTATTTCAAAAATTGATATTAAGTCAGAAAAATAAACATACACTTTGGAAACCGCTGGAGGACCATAAGATACTCAAGTTAAAAAAGATTTTGAACTTTAAGCAAAGCGTTTAAATTATATTCACGGGATTGTTTCTAATTTTTTTGTTCCATAGCACGTACATCTCATGAAAATAGATTGTTTATTAAAATGGCAAGCTTTGCAGATTGAAATGAGAAGGAGTGAAACAAACAAGAAGGCGAATTCGAGCGCGAAGTTTGCTGAAACATTTTCAATGACCGCGTCTCCTCTTTATTCGAATTTTTTCGGTTGCCTACTTGCAAAGAAAAAGGTCAAAAACTCGACGAGCATTCATGCTTCTGAAAAATTCATGTTTCTTTGTTGCACCTTTATAAATACGTAGGGAGTTCGTGAAACTTCGCCAACTTGTATTGTCGTTTCTTTTTTGGTTATGAAAAAGATGCCCCAGCCCTCGATCGGATAGGTTTTTCCGAATAAAAAGTTTAAGCGACTTATTTTTCCATACTGAAAATGTTTCATTGGTGAATACATCGTGAACAATAGAAATTTTGTGTACAAAATTTCGTAAAAAATGGATCCTAGAAAAATTAGTCGCATATTTTTGTTTTCAATCCGAATAAGAGCTATTTTTCACCACCGTGAAAATAATTCAATCAGGTAAATCATCACGATTTTGCGATTTTACGATTTTACATAATCTCTGTGTATCATCGAATAAATCTGTACCATTGCGCAAGAGTAGTTAATAAGTAATCACGAAAATTGCGACCGGTTGATCAATTTATAATTTTGATATGCGCAATTATAATTCAAAGGATCAATAAAACGTGTTTGAAAAACGTTAACTATAGCGAATTCGTGATCTCCAAAATTAGTACCAATCGTTGAAATTAGTCAGCCAGTAAACTCTGAATTGTTGCATAATTTATTCAATTTGATAAATTAATACAATCCTCCTCCCCCAAAATTTCACCGTTAAACTTCAATCCTAATCGAAAATCTACTCTTAATCTGTTCAAGTCATATATAATTTTTTGGCGCTTGAAAATTGATGGTGTTCGTAAAAAGCGTGCACTCAAAAACGCTAAATAAACAAGTCGAAGATAAAAATATGGAAAAAAGTGTGACAGAAATTTCGTCAAATGTAATAAATATGCAAAATTATTCATTGACCCATTTCGTCAATGTACAAAGTGAACACCCGGGGTAAAATTTGTATATTTATATACTTCTTGGGAAAATGTAACATACCACTCCTAGATTGATTTTTTTTTTTGCATGTGACAAACGCAATTTTTCTTTGAAAAATAATAAAATCCAGATTTTTGAACACTCAAATAGCTGAAATCTTGTTTACTTTATCGACAACTCAACGTCACAATAATTCCCTTTCGTGCCAAAAAAACCAAAATTTATATGAATTTATATTACAAAAAAATTCAAATTATCACAAACAAACTTGATAAAAATTTTATTGCGGTTTCTTTTATTTAAAAGTTGATGTAACACGAACTCAAAAGTTTTGTCGTTAATGGATTAATTTGATTAAACAAAAGTCGTACGAAATAAATACCTCACGAAATTATAAGACTTCGAATTCAAGACGTTACACCGCCGTGCGAAATTAACTCCCGGAGGGCATCACAGCGAGGAAATATCTCAATGACATTTTATTTGGCTGAGAGTTTCAAAAATTTGGCCACCAACCAGAGCCACAAATTAAATTTTGTGAAAGCAAAAGAACAAGATAAAAAATATGTACTTCGTCACAAATTTCATTGATGAAAAAATAGATGATCATCGAGCTACCGTGGTGGAGCCGGCTCCCCATGACGTCTGCGAGTTAAGTCGTCCGCTCAGTATCAGCTTACACGCCAGGACGTCCCTCTGTCTTAATCCCTTTCTTTATTTTTACTCGGTGTATTCTCTGGCCTTCCTTTTGTAACGCTGAAACAATTTATTAACCCAAGTAGGTGCAAATACGAGGCAAACAAGTAGCGTCCGTTTCCCACATGGCTCACCACAGGCATGATTCGAATGATAAAAGCAAACGAGAAAAATGAGCCAGTTGAAATCAACGCCGTGCATCTCGGGAATGCAACTCGAGTTCGATCGACCAGTTAATAAATAAGTTGACGATTTCGATGAAAGGCTGCGCACCTGGGAGGAAATCGTTGGCATAATCAAATGGCAGTCAACCTTGTTTGCAATCATTCGGATAAAGATATTATCTCGTTAATCGCAGGACGCTCATCAATTACATTTCGTCTTGAATTATCACAATTCCTCTAGGCTGATAAAAAAAACTTTATTTCGAATCATAAAAATAAAGTCATCCGAAATTGAACAACCACAGAAACGACTTTTGAATGACATTCGAAATGGTTGTGTATTCAATATTAGAAAAAAGTTTCGAAAAAAAATTGTTTCACAAGTTAGAATATCTTTTTTTCTTTCTTTCTTTTGGTCATCGTGTATCGACTATTGAATTTTTTATTCAATTCTCTGTCTGGTGAGAAGTTAATTTTCCGTATAATAAAACACGAAAACACAAATAAATTCATCTATCAAGCGTGTCAATCAAAAATGCTGTCATTTAATTCCGAAGAACGATTATTTAGTCATTCCATTCACTGAAAGCGCTCTGAAAAGCCGAGAAATAAGTCTGCTATTTTGTGTTTCGTGTCGTAAGAAAATTTCGAATGTTCCGATGTAGTTTCAGATTAGAAAACAACTGACTCACTATGTTTTGATTTCGAGTCTTTTGAGAAACAAAATCCAAAAGCAAAATGTTCATTCTCATGTTTATCGGGAAAAAAAAGTTTTCTTCTGTCTCCTCAACTCCTGCTGTTTGTTACAGCGACAACGAACAGCATACAAACAACCTTATTTACAACGTCCCCGCAACGAAATTTGCCATTTTCTGACACACATTTGTTGATCCCGCAAGTAATTTGCTCGCGCCTAAAAAAGCGTCCGGGTTTTCCATTTGTTCGACTAGTTTCATTTCGTTTATAAGAAAGCCCGCTGAAACGGGCGGAGATAAACTGACACGCCATAACAAGGGAATCCAGCAAGTGGTATTATGCTAATTGATAATACAGCGCTGAGTTATTATGTCGGCTTGGAATTCGTGTCCGTGTAAACGCTGTAGATTGAAATAGATGCATATCGTAATGAACGGAACATGCTTCTCCTCTAATCCTGTCGCGGCTGTTTTTGGGCTCGTTTCTTTGGCAACTGCGAAACCCCGATTGCCCTGTTAACGTCTGTTTTACAAGCTCAAATTCGTTGTAACAGCACCGTCATTATTGTCGCACTTTTTTCATTTTTTGGCGTCAACAATTAGCATATTGCAAATTGAATTCACGACCTACGTGGTCATATTAAATACATGATCTGTCACGAGGGTAATGCATAGCCAATTAATTATTCGTTAGCACCTGTCATCGTTGAATCTAATCCTCTAATCAGCCAGATTGATATTAAATTTCAAATCCGATCGAAAAAATTGCATTTAAAAAACAAATTGTACACAAAACAAAAATAGTGTAAAGCGCTCAGCTCGGTATATTTTTCCAAGTTTGAAAAAAAAATGTTTTGCGAGTAATTCAATCAAAAGATGGAAAAACGATGAAGCGCGAAAAAAAAGTTATAAGTTCATAAAACGTAAAAGAAATTTGCATCTGTATGAAATCCACATGAATATTGAACCCGGACCAATGTCAATATATCAAAAATCATATCGCCATTCACACCGGTCTGAATCAATTGAACCAATCGCGTCGATTTTGTTTCTTTCATAAATCGATCATTTATTAACGTCGAACTGAAAGTCATACATTAATAATGATCAATTTTATAAATGCTTGTTTATAAATGACGTAATTCACGTCATGTTCACTCATAACGTAAAGTCATGAAATGATTTAGCGTACAAAAATTCCAGTAGGAAAATCTGAGTGCCAAAGAGACACTTGAACTTTCCGCCTCCTTACGATTCTTTTTGCTAACGTTTGACCCGATCGAATTAAAACGTAGGTGCATTTTGTTTGTCGACGTATTTGAACTCGTGTTAGAATTTTCGAAAAATTTTCTCTCTTTTAATCACACATGTTAACGTTGAAAACAAACAAAAATATTTCTCAGTTACGAAAAAATCTGGACTAAATATCCATTGAATTGTAACAATACAAGGGTAAACATAATTATATATACGTAAACAGCTGTGCATGTACACGACTGTTACGTACTTAAACAAACATAAATATGTATACTCATACCTGAATCTACATATAGCCGCATGAATAGACATTATATCGCTACCAAACATAAGCAAACGTCAATTTAACGCTGTCTGAAAAATGATTCGTCTGATTTTGACACATTCATCAAAAACATCACTTGAATTGAAATTAATTTTTCCAAAAACGTTGCTATCAGTGAAAAATAAAAGTTTTGATATTGAGCGGACGTGTTGGAAGGAAAAAACACTGTCAAGAGAACGTCGTCAGTGTCGTGCGAAACTACTTGGTTTTCTGCAACCGAGCTCGAAGTGAAAAAGATCGCGAATCAGCGATAAACACTGGATCTCATCAACGTGAGGGTTAACTTGATGCTCTGCAGCAGAATGTCATTGAACTTATTATTGATAAGACGAAACTTCCTTGCGCTACGACTGGTGATAGGCATCATTACTTTCTTCCCCCGTTAACCTTAAAAGTCAATAGTGATTCGAACAAAGGCAGCCGAGTCACGTTTGCTTCAAAAATAAAATCAAATCTTCAAAAATTTCTGTCAATTGAAAATTTTTGCAAATTTTATATATTTCAGACATTCATAGTTTTTGTAAGGTGAAATTTTGTATGTTGAAGATATTCTACTTGATTAGTTAATTAAGTTTTTCATTATATAATCAGTTCATTTTATTTAAAATCTTGGAACGGTTTTAAGTGTGATAATTTTTTCGAAACGGTTTTAAATAACTCGTATTTGTGGTTACGATAACTGGTTCGTGTAACTGTACGTACTACAGTAACTACATGCAAATTTTAAAATAAACTGACTGAAGGAATTTTTTTGTATATTACTCTGGACAACTTTCAAAGTAACTATCAAATTTTCTGTAGTAATTTTCTGTAAAGAAAATTCCATTTGGAACAGACAAATGTTTTTTTCCAACGACGGAACGAAAATAGAAGCGATCGTCCTTTGACATACCAGTTTTATTTACTCAAAGATGAATGAAACTCGTATAAATGATGCGCGCAAGCGATTCTAAGCGTATTGACTTAAAGAATATATCCTTGACATATCGAGCGCCCAGAGCAAGGTATCGGAGGATCGCGTTACGACGCCGGATTATCCGTGCTAGGCTGATAAGCATTGACAAAGAGACGCAAAGAAAGAAAAATTTTCGTGGCATCGGAGATACGATTCGTGATGAACTTGCTTAGCCCTGGATTTCAGAGATTTACTGACCCCGAGGAAATGAATCCTTCTCGAAAAATGTTGAATGGCTCTCGACTGTCCGTCCACGGGAATCGCTCTACTTTCAATTGTATACACTCGGCGTATAATTGTCTACTGCAAAAGAATAGCCAGAGGTTGCAGTGATTTGCGTCGGAAAAAAATGTCCGATCGACGAATTCATTTGGAATAGTTGTTGTCCAGCCAAACGATCCAGGATAAGGTTTCAGTATAAAATTTGCAGACCTTCTCGGGTTTAATATAGAAAAAGATCATTTGAAAAACATTCCGATGAAAAAAAATCGTGTATCTCTCGTGACAGGAACATTTTCGAGAGTATTTTAAAAATATTTCAAAAGCCGGTGCATATAAATAAGATTTGAAAAATAATAACTGCGAACATTTTTCATTCGTCGTTTCAGTGGTGGAAGTAAAACGTTTTTCACGGTTATACGGTGAATGCAACTTCGATCAAATTACCTTCTTTTCGGATTTCAATCGGCTTATCTGATTGAAAACAGACTTGGATTAAGCGCGACCAAATTGTTAGTCTAAAATATGTCGCTTTCCATCCAAACAAACTCACCGGGGATAAAATAATCCGAGAAGTTATTCAAAATAAATATTTATCATTTGAGAGACAAAACTTTTAAACGCCGGATCAGTGTTTATGAGCGACTTGAAACTCAAAACCAGTTGAGAGAAAAATGACGAGATGAAAAATGTAACACGTTAAGTTAGTTCGAGAAAATGACTACGTCTTACTTTACACAAAATTTATGATGTATTTGACATAATGGTCGCGAAAGTGGCATGACTTTTAACATATCAATAACGTTAATTATACGCATTTATATGCGCAACAAAAATGCGTTCAGCATTTAAATTGCCGGTGCCATCACAATTAATCATGGGAAACAGGAAATTTGAGTGTCGCATTACGTTAAACTGTGTCTCGGGGCAAAACTAACTCAAGGTGAGAAATCAAGATAAACGACACACTAAAAAACACCTGCGAGTATCGCCCCGATAAAAGTACGCCGTTCAGCGCGAACTTGCGGTGGCAAACTTTTACGAAATGTCTCGTTGAAAAAATAAACCGCATTGTGAAGTAAAGAAACACGCGTCATCGTCGAAATTGACACCAAAATTTTTGACCTGTTGTTAAACTTTGAATGGAAAAACTGGTCGAACTTGATCGTTGCACGTTCAGAGCCAAAAATATATATCAGTGACATGAACCGAGCCTGCAAAGTTGAAAAGGATTTCGTGAAAACGTCAATCCGCACTTCAGCGAGATGAAAAATCGCGAGACAGCGGGTATGATCGTGTCGCGTCTTCGAGAGTACCTGCTAATACTTGCATTATATTTGTTACGACGACACGTGGGCGCATAACGTGACGCAAATGCCCAAACGTCAATTTCATGCAAAATAGGCCGTGTCGAATTTTCACTGAGCCCGTCGAGTCTGCATATTCGTTGCTTTCATCGGAATACTATAATGGTAATAGGAGCGTGATAACCATCACGCGTTGTCAGGTAGTACATGCATCTTCGTTGCATATCGGAACTTGATGGCTGACTAGAATGGCTGGCTATCTCTTGGCACTTTGATTGCTACGAAAAAATAACCAGTCAAAAATTATGCCTACAATCAATCATGTTAAATTGTCATCTTTTTCATCTGTTTTCCAAATGTTAATCCATTTTGTGAGCAAAATAAGCAATCATTCGAAATGCTCTCTCAATTCATGGACAGTTACACAGATAGAAAAAAAACATTAAAATTTACTGTGATCCTCAGCAAAGCGTGGACGGTAAAGCTCCATGAAAAAAATTACAGTGAACATACAAAGTTTAGTCAAAAATCAGTAAAAAATGTTCT
>JAAMPD010000486.1:0-49393 GCA_025266255.1 Trissolcus basalis | reverse complement strand
TGTGTGTATATATATATATATATATATAACAAACCACCAATAATGAATGTGTGAATTTTAGTAACGTCAAATCAACAAAAATATCTTTTTTTTTCATTACATTAAAAGTTTCAATTAATTTTGATAATTAAACTTTTTTTGTTCCAGGTTTCTAATTAACACATACATCAAACTGAATGTTGCAATCAAGACAATTGAAAGTTACAGTTGTATTAAAAGCAGTTGGACTGACACACATCAGTTTTAATTTCACCGGTTCTTCTCAATGAAACGAGAAGGTATATGTGAACAATCTGACGTTTGCTATAATTTTTGCCTGGGAACTAAAAAATGGCCAAATCATCTCATTCATTCTGTGATAATTGATAATTCAGCTGAAATCAACGCAGATTGCACAGTTCTAATATCGTCTCTGTTGTCCGTGCGAGAATTCGGTCGCACAGAGGAGCCCGTTCCCAGGGTCCAGCTAATCAAACGAGCTCAGGATTGCATGTAATGGGCTCTCGCACTCGTGTTTGCTACCGACAATAATTGCACACAAACGCATGAATAATTGACTGGAAAAGACTCCGTGGCCGAGCAAATGAAGCAAATTGAGCATCATCCGTCGGTTCAATAATTCGCCTTACTTTACGCACCGTCTGCTCTCGGGACGGAGCGTCGATTTCTCGACTGCGTGAGAGAGGTACAAGTGCGATGTGTTTCTCGCTCTGCAGCAACCACCTTTGCGCAACCTGCCCTCTGTGCCCAAATTGCGGCTCCAACTTGCTTGGCTATGCTCTTTAATTAGCCATTGTGGTGTGTCCCAGCCGCCAGAGCTCTATAGTTACGACTACGTAATTTGCTATTCTTAGTGAAATTCCCTGGATGTTCGAGAGTACCATTCTCACTGATGTACTCCTCGCACGTCCTTCATGGAAGAAATATCTAATTTGGGCGCCTCTATCACCAATTTTCACTATCCGCATCTTCAACAACCCTCCACGATATTCCTTTATACTTAAAATGACACTTCACTGCCACATTATTAAGCACCCTCGCAGCTCAGATTCAGCGATCACCAATTTTATTTGCGAATTTTCTGATTCTCAAACAAATTACGGAATTGATTAATCAAATTGCTCTTAAAAATTTCAAGTTCAATTCGTTCCTTCAAGATCAAAATCATTCTCATTCAATCAAACGTTTAACCTCCTCTATAGTTTAAAATAAAAAAGTGAAAAAAAAAATTTATATCAAGTGCTGTGCAACTGACTAGTTTCCGCTTCGATTTTAGCGCAGAAAATGAGCGTTTGCAGTACACCGTACAGAAACGTTTTCGGTACGGTGTACTGCGAATAAGTACTTTTTGCTCTAAAATCAATGTGGACACTAGTCACACCCACATAACTTTTTACGAAAAATAGTATGTTCTATCCGTGCAAACAGGAATTTGACATACTCCTACAAGAATATACTATCAAGATTCTTTATAAATTCAATGAATAAAAATGGAATAAGGAAATGGAAGGCTACTGAAACGGGTAAGCGAATGTTGAACTGACAAGTTCATTTACTACGATTGTCACAAGTGTATAGAGATTTTGCGACTGGACAAAAGATGAACTCGCATATACACCATCATAGTGTATTTTATTTACAGCATGCGTGAGTGAAATTCAGCTTCCTCGTCTTCGTCTTCTCGGAGTATAAGAACAATGGACCCATTTGCCGCAGGAAATACATATTACTTAGCCCCCGTTGGACCTGGAATATAAATGATTGCAGAATAAACAGTCGAATCCAATGAGACTATAATCGAAATACGCCAGTTGCATCAGCTTTAATTGTTTGCAATTGTTTGCGATGTTGCAGTCAGTTGTAGCCGACAGACGGATTAGCATAAAATGCTCCATCCCGTTATTCTTTTGGTGGCGATCGCTTCATTTGAATGCTAAACGTTATTGACGTTTATCGTTTTGTCTACTTTTGTTCGTCGGTGTCATACAATTCAACGATACATGGCTCTTAATTCGTCGCCCGGACCAAAATCTGCATACCATCAAAAAATAAAAAATAATAATAATAACAACGACAACAAATCATCGCACTTCATTTCAAGTTTGATGAACAAAATTTATGAGCGTAAGTGTATAAAGTTTGTGCCGTTAAAAAATAAATTGACCGGAAATTAATTACTTTTAATTCGTCCAAACAAAGTACAACGGACCTCGTAAATCAGGGAATGAACATATCAAAAATCTGTGCAAAAAGCATTGAGCCGAGAATGAAGCGATTAAAATAGCAGCGGCATAAATTTTGCCGCGGTAATTGTTTTTGTAACAAATTAGTCAGACGGAGGATCGGGACGTGATAAATGTAACAAGTAAGGCGATCGATCAAGGACCGGGGTGAATAATGAACGCGGACGATTGACACGATTGAAACGTAATAAGAATGTCCTCAACGTTTCCGACGGTCTGATTATTTTGGCTGCCAATTAGCCGAATGTTCGCGAGTGTCAAGGAAGAGAGGGAGGGGGGGATCATAAGCGCGTGTCCTCCGGGCCGAGTGCATCGCGCTCGCCCTTGGCCGCCGCGCGGCCATATTGATTCGAGGCAGTGCAAAACAACCCACTAACCGCCGCGCCATTAACTGTAATGCGATGCTTTCTTACACGATAGAAGCGGTAATCTCGGCGCCATTAAACCAGCAACTTTATGCTCGCACGGCGCAACGCGAGCGCATCAAGTTCCCTCTTTGGCGAGCATGGCAAACGCTCGCCGCACCGCGAGCAAAGAACCGAACCATAAACCGCGCATTTACGGACCTAATAACCGGTCCGCTCGATTTGCCTCTTCCCCCCTCCCCCTCCCCCTCCGCTCGAGTTTTCTTACAATTAACATTGTCGTTTCAGTTGAGCTAAAACACGAGAGGCAGATTCGCCGCGCCTTTCGCGAGGGCTTATTAAGAACTGAACGCCCGCGATAACCGATGGTGCGGCGCGCGCTACCAACTGGTTCTTTTTATCGCGACGCCGCGGTTCGTACGTTTTTATCGCATTATGGTGCCGATAATTAGGTTTTGTCGCTAATTAGAGGACGTATTTATTGCCTGGCAAAGAGCCGTCCGATCGTTGGCGCGGATTTACGTGACATGCTCTTAGGTTGCGTTTATATGGTATCCAATATTTTTTTCTCTCTCTCTTTTCTCAACCTCTCGCCAAGGAGAGACTATTTTTATAACCATCGAGATGTTTTAATTATCGTGTAAATATTTTAATACGGATAATTAAGCGAAAACGTAGTACCGAACGGGTGTCGCTAATTAGGCGGAATATATTGTTAACCTCGTGTCGATGAAGTTTTTCAATTTTTTCTCTGATTTCAGAGATCGAAGATACCTTATTTGGCGTTATTGTGAAACACACACGTGCTCAAAGGTGTTTTCAGAGGGTTTGGTGCTTTTTTTCTTTTCGAATTTTTATTCAAGCAGGTGGATAGCCGAAGGTACATACTTAAAAACGCCTTTTTAATGTTCATTCGATTGTAAATTCAACAAGTATATTGATTTGTTCGTTTTTTCGTGGAACTAGTTCCATTGAAATATACATTGGAAATATTCCAATTATTCGCACGTTACACCGAATCGTCTCTCTCGGCTTTAAATTACATTTTGCGTACTTGCATGCTCAAATAAACGAAAATTGCATTTGCCATCATTAAACAAGCTGGAACTACATTTTGACGTTCGCAAAATATCGAGAGCATATCTTTAATTATCATTGCATTCTGATTTCAAAGCAAGAATCAATAAAGAATCCCGGGTAAAATTCTATGACACGTTATCTTCTATTCCACATATAAGAAGCGGGAATAAAAATTCCAAGCACGGACTTGAAATATACCGCCGTATAAGTTATTCAAGAAATTCCTTGGTAACGAGACCAATTGAAATATAAAATGTAACTGCAACCACGCCCGAGGCGGTAGTTAGCGATAAGTTCGATTCAACTTACTATAATTATGCCGAGTGATTTGTTGTGTTACTCGCATCAGCCGTGCGATACTTTCAATGTCCATCTAAACATTTATTCCCCGTCTGACCTGTCTGAACTTTGCGCCAGATGTCTGCGACAAATGAAAGCTCAATTAGCACGCGCACGTTTTTCGCACGATCTGCGCGTGTGCCGAAAAACAAGAACGAAAAAATAGAAGAAAAAAGAAAAAAGGAAATAAAATTCGTTGTCTAAATAATACTACCTCAACTCGTTCTGCAAATTGAGGTCTCCCCTGGTATTCTAATTCGATAAGGTATAATAAGCCCGGTTATATACATGCACTGTTTCACGTATCCTAAAAAGATTAAACTTTGACAAATCGCTTGACCGCCGGCGTAATTGCATCGTATTTATCTTTGCCGTGAATGGCGCGTATGAAACCTTCAAATATTAGCGGAATAATTTGCCGTCCGCTGAAAAAAAAGACTTTGAAGCTATTTGTTCCGTAGGATGAAAATTACAAAACTAAATTGCGTCGAAATTTTAGCGCGAGAGAGAGTTCGGGCTATAATAATTCGTGGGAGCAAAAACTCGATGATTAAAAGAAAAAAAAAAGAGGTCGACACACGGAGACGCGCTCGTCAACCACGCGGAATTATTCATTTTGCTTCAAGTTCAATTTCAATAATGGATTTAATTTTGTGTCATTTCGTCGTGTTTGTTTACGCGCGCCCGCACAAAAATGTGTACTTGATAACGAACATCACGCTCGTATTTAATTTTCCTTTCCCAACGCGCTTCTTTTTGTTGCATTTAATATTTGTAATGAACTTTTTCCCGCGACTGCCTCTTTTGCATTGGCAACGCGACGCGATTGGTTTTCCCTGAAGCTTTTCAAAGTTGCACCCCCGATCGATAGCTTATGAACGTGGCAAGCTTTCTGAAAGCCAGACGTCTCCCTTTGCGTAGGCTAATAGGACGCCCACAAACATCTTCTTTTCTCTTTGCAGTTCGACAATGATTCGCGCATACCACTGCAAATTCAGTGCGCGCCTTTATGATAAAATAAGTCCCTTGTGAGCGCTCCGCTGAAAAGGGCGAGAGAGGATTGAGAGAGAAAAAACTGAACATGCATTTTTGCGATATAATGTATGCGCAAAGCAGACGGTTTCACTTAACGTCGACGAAATTCGAATCATTGAGCACATTTAATCGATATGGCTCTTGCCATGAGAGATATCTTATATGGAAATCTTTTTGTAAGGCCACGAGCGGGGTTGTATGTATAGAAATTTCTCATTCGTTTTCCACGAAATGAGATGATTTTATAAGTTCACGGAGTGTATGATATGAAAATTTCCTAAAAGAATATTACACACTAAAAGTCATGACTTTTTTGTATTCACTGGTGCGTACAAAAGTGCATATACTTTGTTGGAGTGAGAAATTTCTAATCAAAACTGTCTGAATGAGATGTAACTTTCTAATCGGTACTGGTGTGAGTGTGGAAACATAGTTATCCGAGATATCCTAACGTGTGGCGATTTTTATAAATGCACGCAGAACCGTTGTGCGAGACATTTTTGTAGTTCTTTTTTTTTAAAAGCCGTGGAAGTGATACTCGACCGAGTTGAAAACCTATGTAAGTGAAACACGCAAACGTTCTCACCGAATGTCTGCGAGTTTCGAGTCAATGAACATCTTTAATCCGCACGAAGTCTCGTAAGTTGCTATTATCGTATTTGCATATGCGCGTATCTTAACGCTGTGCCGGCTCCGTTCTTACGCTGCGCCATAGCTTGGAAAACTGCAGCTTAGAGACCATGCTGGCGATAAGAATCGTCATTTATGATACTCGGATTGACGTTTCCTTTTGCGATACTTTTGTGATAATCGTATTGAATAATCATGGCCGAGGAATTTATCCAAACAAATAACAACAATTATCTTTTCGTTTCAGTTTTCATCTCATTTCAATTAAAAACTTTTTTTCCAACAACAAAATCTTAGTTAAAAAAATTGTTTTTCTAGTAAAAGAAAAATATAATACCAAAAATGATCATTTGAAAAATAGGTCTCCTTGTGCAAAGTGAAACCCAAATGTAATCTTTAAATATCACGTTGCATCGACGAAACAAATATATCCTGCAAAAATTTGCATCATAACGGTATACCGCGGTGCACGTATGTGTTTATATTTCAGACGGAATCTGATGCGGGATACCGATGCGCTTTTAGCAAACCTCTTTGTTAGTGCTCACTCGCGTATGTTTAAAAGCGTTAGCATTTATTATAACAACTAAACTGGAACACGCTTCACAACACTTGACGACGCCGAAAAAAAATGCGAGAACCTACAAACACGTTCCCAGCAGCCGCGACAATTTTACGAGGTTGGAAAAAAAAATAAAAAAAAAAACAAACGAAAAACAAAACAAATGAAACACAAAAACCAAAAAATAAATACGTCATAAAAGTCGCGAGGCGAACAGGAGGAGGTGAAAAAAAAGTGTGTATTAATCAAAAGTGTTTCAGTTGCGGGCGAAAAACGCGGAATCAACATTTCCGACTACCCAATTATCCGACTTGACAATCCGTAAAGTAATTTTCGGTAATGGATTTTCAATATCGCCGAAGAGCCTTTCGATGTGTCAACCTCAACTTGGGAAATGCAGCGCGAATATTTGGCACAATAATGTGTTCAAAATAATGGAGTTTGACTTTAAATGTAACAGTAAACGTGACAAATGGATTGGCGACGCGACAATGTATCGCACGAAACGTTCACGAATAACGAAAATGCAAATCCGGGATACTTGAAAAATGCACGCACCGGGGAGCACTGAGTGCCCGCCATGAAAAACTGCGGCTGCCGGCAATTATCATGCACACATCGCAGTTTACATGCGAGGGGAGAAAGAGGGGAGGGGGGAGAGGCTCGTCGACCTGATATATCAGCTGCATAAAGCGCGATAATATTATAACGTGCATACCGCATGCACAAAAGTCGCTGGACGCGCGATGTCTATCGGCCCTGTGTGGCCAGCTTTAAACTTGGCTAGGTCGCGTATCCGCTTTCTCGCATTGCAAAGCTATAACAAAGTCGCCAAATCCCATTGTGTTACTTATCTGGCGCGCTCTGCGTCACACGGGCGTAACCACCTTTATTTCCAAGGTCGACCTTTTTGTCGCTCCCATTTTCGTCCGATGTGCTCTCCGCCGCATCTTCACAGTGCATAACAACCTAGCGATCTGCGAGCGACTCTCTGGCCTCTATCTCTTTTAATGCGCCACGATGAACTCATGAAATTCTAATCCGCCACATCGATTTTTGAAGGAAAAACAATTGTTTCGTAAAACAAGGTTAGAATACATATTCAAACGTTCGTGAAACAAAAGAATCCGAGAGGCTTGCTTGCAGAAGCAACTATTTGTTCGAAGGCGAGCAAAATTTAACAGAAAATTTATTTGTTTGATCTTGAATGCGTATTGTGGTTTTGAAAGTAAAGATTTGCAATTTTGCAAGCTCGCAAATTCACAAAACTTTCAAATAGACGTATAATCAGCTTAACTGACAATTGGGCTTTCAAGTTCTTCACATAAAACTTGTTTACTGATGAAATACACATTTAACCTTTTCTTTATTCAATATTCATCAGATTGGTACAATTTTCTCCCCTGTTTCAACTGCCAACTGCAGTTTACTCTGCCCAAGTTTTCGCTCTGTATTCATACTTGTCAACCGGTGCATTAGTCCGCAGAAAAATATTACCTTTCTGTAATTTAGTTTATTAAAAAAGCGTTATAAGTGAATCAAGATGAAATCTTTTTACCGACCGTGCTCACATCTGGCTCAACCAATTTATTCCACTCATGTCCCACGTGTATTGATCTCTGCCTCCATCCAGGTTTGAACGAAAAAAACATGCCCTGCGAAAAAAAGAGAATTACGTTAAAGATTACCTCGAATTAGATATTTGTTGATAAAGTCATTTTGCCAAGTCGATTGGAAGGCAACAAGAAACACAAATTATACCTCAATCAAATTATGCCTGTAATGAAATGTTTTTTTACTTCTTGAACATTTTTTCAACGTATCAATTGTTATTGACAAAAAGTTGATTGAGACGATCATTAACTGAATTTTTTGTTTCCTTTCAGGATCTTCTGGGTCTCACACTGCAGTGCCTTTTTACGTCATTTTCTGTGCGTAGCCAGAGAAATTGCTGAGTCCGCTGATATATTTCATCACACCAGCCTGAATGATGTATTTGTGAATTAAACACATGATTCACATCACATAATCCTTGCGCGAGTTCTTAATAAAATAGAACGACGCTTTTTTCTGATAGATCATCGGCTCTGTACATGACAGCGACACACTCCCATAACGAACACGAATAACTTTCATACCTCAAGTGAGATCGCTTGCAAATAAATAACTCTATTAGACTCTCAAGCAGCTGGACAATAAAATCGCGCGATTAATTAATCTCCAACCGTGAAAGATCAATTAAGAATTTACGAGCGGCTTTCGCAACGCACTTTTTTGTTCTCGCGGAGAGAGAACAAATGCATAATCGCGCGGTCGCACTTGAGCAATAGCTGTCGCACCAAATTATTAAAACACTCCCATCGAGCTCAAGAAACTCACTAAATACATTATTTATTGTCCTTAAATGGCGCTCGGATAGCCGCGTCTAACTTGACGCGTACCGATCGTGAAATAAATTTTATCGTCCCACATTGCTGCATCACAAATTGTCATATCCGTGGATTGATTCACACAACGGCTCTTCGCCGCGGATAAACGCGACCCCGCTCGCATATACCGCGATCATAACCTTGTGAAAAAGCGATATTTTTTGTAAATCTTGGCAGGGCGTTGAATTATTTATCAACCGGCATCGATATCGATTTATTTGGTACGGATATTTTGCAGGCCTTTTATCGTCGTCCGCTGTAACTTTGACGTTGATGTTAACTATCCTTGAGAAAAAGAGACGAATTTATCACGCAGGGAAAAGTATGTTTCAGCGTGAAATTGGGTCACACGACTAAGTAATAATCGCTCAACGTCGGAAGGCGTACGCTGTCGGTGAATTTGCGAACCGCTCGATAGGTGTACTTCCCCGGGCGCCGCTCAAGTCGCTCAACTTGTAACCATGCGCCCAAGTTAAATTGTGTTTAACGTGCTTGCGTTGTGCGAAGACGCCGCCGGTATATTTCCGGGGCCCATCACCTCCGCAAATTTAATTACATGCGCGAGAGCTTTTCGCTCGGCCGCTTAGCGCCTTTGCTCCGTTTTTTTTTTTATGTTGTTGCTGATGCCCTTACCATTTGCTTATCGCCATTCATACGGGCTTATGTTTGATGTATGAATCTCTGACCCTGATTGTCTTCGAGACACTACATATGTATTTCTCTTATGGGAATAATTCAGACCCCATTCCACCGGGGTACTGCGATTTTTCTGTCGACGTATTTTTTTTATCTCAATAGGTCTCCTCTCGCGCGTCTCGTGGAGCCTTTTTGCACGAGTTTTTCTCTTATAAATTATGGAGTTCTCCTCCAAGGCTTGCTCTTTTTTAAAACTTTTTCGGCCTGGCTTGTTAATAATTTATTATTCAACCTCAAGGTCCCGATTGAAATTTCAAACTCGAAAAGTTCTCATCTTGTTTTTGTTGCAGGAAGCAGAGATTATTAGCGGAGTCATTATATTAGACAACTTCGACTCCATTTGTTTCCACGGATTTCATTAAAGCCAGGCAGTCGTGAGTTGTATCAGCATTCAACGGGACTTAGTTTGATATATGAACACAGCTAGTGACCCAATTTGCGACAGGTGCCTTAATTTTCGAAACATTGCCGCGCCAAAACCGGCTAGTTTCGTTGATACTACCTAATCACTCGAGTCAACAGGACGTGTGTGTTCTGTCGTTTGAACCGTGGGACGAATGTCAAGGCATTGAATTGAAATTGGTCGTTATCACTTCTTCGGTTTGTTTTTTAATAAGAGAAACTTCGCACCAAGGGGCTCCTCGTCGATGTATTCGAATCATTTGCATGTATTCATAAGTGCCTCCTAATAGACAGGTGTCAAAAGTTAAAGGTCGAAAAATCCGCTTTTAATGAACTTTTGAGAGGCAATAATTTACACCGAGCCGTCTCTCGTCGGCGGCCTATCGAGCGGTGTCCGTCAAACCGAAAGTCTCACAAAGTTCCTGATAAATTCTTGAATCGACGAAGAAACTTGGAATGGGAATTGATTTAAAATTGGGCATAAAGATTTCAGCTCGCCTATCACTTTGCAAGGACAAATTTGTTCGAATGAAATCGTTTTGTTAGTACCGGAGGGAATGTGCGTGGATGTAATTTCCATCAGACAATGAAACACCACGATCAGTTATACGTTTATGAACTTGGATCTACGATTGGCTGATTGCAAAATCATTCGGCTGGCTTTATTTATGACTTTCGTGCGGGACGTTCTTGTCGCGCGGCTAAAACAGTGTCAATGGGACGTTTATTATAAAGTTCAATCGGTTGTCATGTGGGTCAGTGGATTGTGCGCATGGAATAAACTATATGAGTGATTATAATTTTAAATCCGTCGCGATGGTGATGTTTCTTACGTAACCTAATTTCCAGCTCTTTCTCACAACCACAGATGTAATGGAAATAATAAAACGCTGGGCTATGAGATTCGCACGATACTATTTCATGCAGAAGTAATTTACAAGACGTGTATAAGCGAAAATCTTCGTGGTCCCGCAAAATGTATGAAACTGGTACCAAAGTATTCAATTGTAATGCATCTACATATATAGACGTAATTTCAGCGGCTCTCTCAAATGCGCGGCCAGGATTCATTTTAAGAAATCGTTCATCATTTCTATATTACGAACTTTTCGCAAAACGAAGCACTATTCGCCTTTAAAATTCCTTTCCGTGCAAGTGCTAAATCAAAATTCGCAAACGCACACTTGGCCTTCCAATCGTAAGCTGCAGTGCCAGAATATAGAGAAAGAGACTGCGCTATATTATATCCGCGTGCTTTTATTTATTCAAACGCATTTAATTATCACGGCCGAGCCATCGGACTTTCCAACTCTTGGGAATTTTAATGTTTCTAAGCGCAAAGCTGGCAGCGAGACTGTGAAAGTTAATGGAATTTCATGAAGCGTAAAGCAACGCGGCACGCTGGAAATATCCCAGCCTCATTCAAGCGACAGTGCACATTTCTTTTCGTGTCGTCTTTTTTCGTGTGTCTCGGTTTCTTGCCGGGGCGCTCTCCTCGCGATCCTTAACGCCCTCTCGAAAACTTTCTCCGCTTACTTTTGTGTGCTTTCGAATATGCCCACCAGCGCATAAATCGCCCTCTCGGAGACCTGCAGATATATCTGGCAGCGTCACCTGACATCTACCTCGCGCGGTGACTGATGTCGGATTTGTCCAGAAAGGGTTGGTCCCCTTCGCGTCTGTTTCCTGAATCCTTTGTGCGCCACGTCGGATTTATGGCTCCTCGCGATGAAGAAGTATGCTTTATTTGACTCTAATCTCGGATCATTAATGTACATCGCGCATCTTTGTGCCCGCGAGTACTCGACGAAAAGACCAAAAAAGAAAAAAGAAAAGAAAAAAAAAGAAGGGGCAAGGAGAAAAAAGGAGCGTTCATAAATCACTGCAGTGCACCGCGTTGAAAGATATTTCGAGAGATATTATTGTGCCGGAACGGGGATTGTGTTCCTCTTTTTCCTGGCGGAATGCGCGCCGCTTGTTTCGAGTTTTGAGACCCGTTTTTACAGCGCGCACCTCTCAAGTTTTGAGAAAAAAAGGGGCGCGCGCTATCTCTCGAATCGCGAAGGTGCGCTTTCGGCTCTTTACACACTGGAGCCGCCCGGACACCTCGCGTGATTAAATAGTTGTTGGCCCCGACCAATCGACTATTGTAGCCAACCAGTTTGCGTCAAGTTACGATCTGCAAAACGTAATATCTCGGAAATCAAATGGGCGTAATAATTGTGCGTGCGTTTCCGCGATAAATCAAAACGCCCAGTCGCTTTTTCGAGCAGTCCTTGGAACCTGGCCAATCTGATGCTTCCAAGCATCCTCATCGCTGAGAGATAAGGGAGTTTCCGTCGTGCGGTGCACTTCACCAGACGAAGATCGAAGGGTTGCCTTCCAAGTTGGATTAATATTTTAACAGCTACGCGTACCCACCGACTCGATGGGTCTTTAAAAATGGCTCTCCAATTTGCAATTTTCGCGTCATTGTTTCAGCGCTTTTGATCTCGAGCTCAAATATTCATCAAGACTCGATTAGCCATCAGACGTTATCTTGCTAATTACAATCTGACCTTGGCTTTTTGTTTCAGGAACAAAACTTGAGGTATCGTGGAAAGAAGAGAGCACTGCATCGCAAAAGTGTTCGCCGCGGCAGATGGAGCGAAAAAGGAGCTGCCTCTGTGACAGTTGAGACCACTCGAGCGACAAAGATTGGAGTGCATTCCAGATGAGAAAATTAACATCAACAGCAGCGCAGTTTGCATGGTCGAAACAGGATGCCCCACGAGTGTTGCACCCTCGACACGCGCGGACAATTGCAAATTTCTTGCCGGATACTTTTGATCTCTCTGTTGAAGGGGGTGGCTTGAATATCGCGAGCCGCGAGCACACTCTGAACTCTTGTGCGGCTCGGGTTGAAGTGGCCCAAGGGGAGGTAATAACTGCACGAGATTAAACCAGCTTTGTTTGTCAACAGCGGGCTGGAAGCGCATTAAACAATCGTGTGGCCCTCGGCTCGCCTCAAAGTGGCCGTCCTGAGCGTTCTCGTTTTCATTAGTGGGCTGCAAGCGGCCGGGCACCTGCAAGACGATGCCCGGGATTGCGATCGCGTCCGTCAGCGTGGACACGTTGCAAACGATGTTCGGCAATGGATAGCGCTCCCACAAGTGCACGCTTGTGCATACCTCGGACTCGTGCTATCGAGGCGAGCACGAAGCCAAAAAGACGCGAACGAGCGCGAGGAGGAAGGGACGAGCGAGTTACGAGTTGGCAGGAGTGCGATAGCGGCCGAGGTAGTCAAGAGATAAGTGTACAATGGCAAGGAAGCTCGGGCTCCGTGCTTGATAAGATCGGGTTGGTCATTACGAGTGTCTCGCAGCGGGGGACACTGCCTGGACATGTCGGGTTTCGATTCTCATCCGCAGTGAGCGCGCTTTTATTCCCCTCGGTTGATTCCCAGCCGCGCTCCCTGGCTCTCGGGTCGGGCGCATTTTTATTTATCCTCGTCCACGGCGTATCAAAATGAAATAAATATGAGCGCGCAAGAACATGACGCCACGCGAAATAATAAGCAAAAGGAGCGCGATCAGATGGCGTGCACACGGTCCCGGGCGACACTGCCGCTGCTTCTTCGTTCTTTCTCTTTCTCCCCCCCCCCCCGATCGAACTGACGATTATTGAGATTCCGTTTTTATTGCTGCCGAGGCACGCCGATGGCTCTCGCGATCACACACCCGCGTTTATAAATCATCCGCCGGGGACAATTACTTTATATCGCGCGGCCCAATCTGCCGAAACATTCGTCCGGGTAATCCCACAAAAGACTCGCGCTGTAACCCGTCCGTAACATAAAGTAACATCATATATTGTTCGCCTACGTATGTATAGCGTATAAGCCCGAACTTGAATGCGTTTCGGTGCTCACTTCAATTGAAGGAACGCCCCGGTGTTTTTCTGCCACGCTAGTGTCTTGCTTTTTATGTGCCCGGCCTCCTTGTCCGATGGTCCCCCATCGCGGATTAATGCCCCGTAAAAGTATCGGGAAGCTTTCCTCTTGCTTGCGTTCGAGGCTAAACAGCCCACCGCGGAGGAAAGTGAAACAACGCCTAGGGAAAATGCGCCAAGGGTCGCCAGAAAAAGTGCAACCCGGCGGCGTCTATTCAGGATGCGAGCTGACAGCCTCGCCGGCTACGTGAAAAATTAGAAGACGCGGCAAAAAGCGGATTCTCCATTTGGGCGAAATCCTGCTACAATCCTGATATATATTTTATAGGCATTACCGAAGACGGTGCCGCTTGGTACGGAGTAATCTGTGAAAGAACTGGATTTATAGAGTGTGAGGCGAGACCAAGAAGGATAAGTGAGAACAAAAAAAAAAAGAGAAGGAACCGAGGTAGAAAAAAAGAACTTAAGAAACGCAACGCCTCTTAGCAGGTGAGAACGTTTGTCATTGCTATTTGATCATTTCCGTTTAACCATTTTTTTCACATTCTTACTCGATAACTCCCGTTTCAACGTGACGGTTATTTATTTGCCAACTTTTATTGCTCCTTGATCTATTGGACGATAAAGAAATGACGAGCCGACAAAAAACGTCAGAGTACAGTTAAAATTTTCTAAACGTTTTTCAATGTGAATATCAACGCGTCTAATATTACTTCCTGCGATGTATAACATTTCTAATCTCTTGGATCATCCTAATTTGAATATTACAATGTAACAATCATTTTCAGGAGGCGAGATGATGCGGACAATGCGAGAGGCCAGAATAAGGACAAAAAAAAGATGAACAAGACACCAACACCTCGGCGCAGGTGAGAACGTACGCCGGTCGAATGGATCGTACAAGTGGTACTGCTGCATCACGATGGTCGATATCCCGTCAGCGTGACGCGTCTAATGGGTCTTCGCGCCGGCCGAAACATAAGTCAGGACACGTTCCATGCAGCTGGACAATTGTCTGGCCTCGCAAAAAGGATCGCTTATTGAAAAAAGGAACGAGCGCACCTCTTTTTAGGCACGCAATTGACGTGGCCTTGATCGCACGACGAATTACAGACTCAACGGTTGGACGTCGTAAATCGTCGATGGAGCATTCACATTTTCTTCAAGGATACTTGTTAATTACGGAGTATGCACTTCCACGCGGGATGTAAATTATTCCGGGCATATTCACGCCCATCGCCTCGCTTCGGAGTCGCAGCTTTCCTTGCATCGGCAGCGTGTGAGGGATAGCCGCGCGAAATCCATCGATTTACAACATTTCGGGGCGTCGATGGAACCGCAGATAAAAATCAGCGATCGTCGCAGAACAATGGCCACCACGATCAACGATGCAATCGCCCGATGACTCGTGTGGTCCTGCCCCGACGAAAGGTTAACGGCCCAGCGTCAGCTCGACGCTGAAAATATCTGTTCGGCGACACTTTTTAAAACGCGTTAATAATTCATGATAAACAGGAAGCCGCGACTATGAATTTAAATGAAAGATTTTGCCGGCCACTCCGATGAGGTTTTCCTTTTTTTGTCGAAGGACACAAAAAAATGCCGCACGACCAATTACGCGGCTATTCTTTTTATCACCGATGCGGATTAATTAAATCGTTCAAAAATCGGTTATTGATGCGATCTAACGTGCAAACGTGTAATCAGTCGCTGATGCAAACAGGATCGAACTGTAACTTATTCTATCAATTATTACATTAAGCATCTCGCAGAGAGATTAAAGTTTTATGATGATGAGTATTTGAATGCCTACCGTTCCTTTATCTTCGCCAATAATTTGATATCAATTTTTTGATATCGCTCGATTTATGGAGTTGAATCGCAGATATCAACGTGAGAGGGACCTGTTTCAATTTTTAATTACTGGAAATTATTCATGCCCATCCAGTCAGATATCGAGTGCTTATTTATCATAAATCAAATTTTTGCGTTTCAAATGTTTCAAGGGGCAAAAAAACGAGGATGTGAGAAAGCGATTTTTTAATCTGCACTCTCCTCTTTGTTTTTTCATTCCCGCTGCATATCACTTTAAAACCAAGAGATTCGCCGGATTCAGTGTGACCTATATTTACTCGCAAAAGGCTGAACTTCTTCGCTTATTATGCTGCATTACCATATTCCATTAAAGTGTAACTTCAATTTGATCCAGCCTCCTGAAGAAAGAATGCATTAAAATGACCACCGAAAGAGACAGTTGACGATGAAATCTCGTTCTCTCTTCCAATTTTTATTCCAGTTTTTACTTTTAGAAATCAAAATTGATACCCAGAATAATTTGATATCACCGTGTGTTATATCAAGTCCGAGATGATTATCATCTTCATTGTGACGGATTGCTTCTAATCAATGTTTAATTAACGCCAATTGAAAATTGTCTCTTTTTTTCATTCAAATAATAATTAATGAGTAGTAGAGCAGCACTCATCAATCATACTGAAGATAATTTGATGTTTTCGATTCGCAACTGATTCAATTATTTATTACTCCTGGTGCTTTTTTTCATGGCCGCTTGAATGGTAAGGGAAGCTTTTCAAATTGTCGAGGGCGCGCATTTTTGTTGGAACTTAATTAAATGAAAATTGATCCGCAGAAAATAATGCTCGCCGTTCATCTTAGACGTTGCTCAATGAATAGATCAAAAACTGATTTAAGAAGGAATTTGAACGTGGCAGATATCGTTCGACGTATGCTCGGCTGCTAATTTCTTCGGCTATTAGTTGCGTCTCTGAATATAAATCGAGCTATTAAGAGCGAGACGAGGAGTTACGCCAGCGGCCTATACTCGCAGGACCATGCGACGATACGTATAACGATACAGCTCTCGGAGTAATAAGCGTCGTTACACGCTTGTAAATGGGCACGTATAAATCCATACGCGATTTGGTATACGAAAAAGATGTCGATTTAATTGCACCTAGATCCACACTTGAAATCGATATCGCGAGCACCGACCGTTTCTTTTTCTTCGCTTTGTTTCCCCGGCTCCACTCAAGAGTCGTCTCATCTCGTCCGTTCAAATTCATCTGGCCGATCCTTATCAATGGCTCGTAATTTCGGCTTTCATTACCGCACGACCTCTTCGACGTTAAAAATGAACCTCTCGTAAGTTAACGAACGAAACTCCGCCCACAAATTTGCCGTACACGCACGGGGCATTCATAATGATGAATACGGTTGGCGAAAAAATTTATCTCCGCGAGGTTGGCACACCTGTTATTGTGTTCCCGGCTTGTTTACAGTTACAAATGCAGACGATTTGTAACGCCCGGGCACAATTCGACGTCGCGCTTTGACGAATGCATTTATTCGTTCCCCTAATGTCGAACTTGTACCGGCCGAGGAAATTGATGCGCGATAATCTATAACCTCATGATGCGGCTGGAAAAAGTTCACCGCCCGAGCCCGTGGAAAAGGATTAAACCATTGGCGAGTTTCAAAAGCTAACCTTGAGCAATTTATCTGAATATGATCCTGATGAATACACACTGATGAGCGTTCGGGTAACACTCGGAGGGATAGTTTAAATAAGTGAAACGAGAGCCCCTCAAACTGATGGTACATCCGGTTGCGAAAAAAATACAATTTTATTATAAACTTCTTCCTTCGAGGCACGTCTTGCAGTTGAAACACTTTCAGAGCTTCATGTCATTGATGAAGATTTAACGTGTGCTATCGGGGGTTTGTAAAACCGTAAAATGTATTTTTCGTGACGTGATTAATATAATTTGAAATCATCGGGATGATTTCAATTGCGACGATCTCATGTAGAAGTCAAACTGAGAACAAATTAATTTGAGCTAATATCAGAGTGAATGAAACGGACAATTATGTCATTTCTTGGACAGTAAAACGATTTCCCCGAATGATGCGGCGTTGCACGAGTGTTGGCGCTTGGTACGTGTACGGTGCATGATGCGCCGGATCCACAGAGTAATTTGTATCAATAAAACGGGATCACTTGGTCGCTGTGTGCGAAAACAGCGTACGAGATTATCTGCAAATAAATGAGTTGGAGTTGTTTCGTGTCACAAATAAAATTCAATTTCAGCTGCTTGTAGACCGTAATGCGGGGAATGTCTCGTGTGAGGTGCAACATTAGATGGATGTTGCGGCATAACAGTCATGGTCTCCGAGGATCTTTGGTGATTTACAAGATGACCGCAGTGACGTTTAAGTCATTAGGCCGAGATATTTCGTAGATGACCCGCATCGCGGTGGATGCACCCATGAAACGTTTCACACGCCGTGACACATCTCGTCTCTTTTTGTCATTGCTCCCCTCTCTCGCTCGGCGTTGCGAAATTATTACTAAGTGCCCACGTCGCCAAGATTGTACGTCTAGTTGACGAGTGGACTTTTGTTTCAGCCGCGTCGACAAGCTTTGCACGTCCAACAACATGCATGGGTTTTAATAATAAAATAAATTGACCATCTCGGCGGCATTTGACTTTATGATTTTTGTTTTTCGTTTGTTACAGAATGTCCGTGTACCGGAGTTGTTGTTGGGATACTTCTATCGCGGCGTGTCGCAGTCGTGAAAAAGGAACGAAAAAAGTGCGATCTAATGGATGACGGTATTTTGTATTGCCCTGAGAAACATGCTCCTTTCTTTTTTGTCGCTGCCAACTTCGCGAGCATTTAAGACTGAGAGAAATGATGACTGCAATTTGAAGGTTCCGTTTCAGAAAAACACTCGTCTTCCGCAGTTAATACGAGGGGGTAAATCAAATTGCGCGAAATAAACTTTAATGATCATTGCGCTACTGCAAAATTTTACGCAATGTCAAGAGAAATTACTACAAAAAGTGGGAATTGATCTTGAAAAGTGCAGAATTCAATTTGCAATATTTGCTGAGATACGAATCTTTGAGGATATTTCAATGGATTTATTAACCTGTGAGTTTGAAGTCTGCAGATTTGAATTTATTTTCAATCAAAATTACGTTCAACTTTCGCCTTTTGAAGGTGGAATACAAAATTTTATAGAAATTGATTTTACAAAGTATTGATCTTGGAAAATTCATCTGCTAATTCCCCGTGTTAGTTGGAAATTAACGTTCCCTTGAGTCTAAACGGCAAATACACACGGGAAAAGACTGAAGATGTAAGTCCTCTTATATGTAATGCATAAAAGGCATATCATAATTAAGTTATCGCCGGAAGTGATGAGGTAAAGGAAAGCAGGCAAACTGTTCAACTTTTTCTGCGCAAAGTTTCTAAAGACGAACGGGATAAGACAGAACGAACGAGATGCGAAAATGATGTATGACGGTGAATACACTCTATAACGAGGAAACTTTGCATGTGCCGTTCACCGATTTCAGCGAAATTTGAAAGTTTCATACGCCGTTATCAATTTACGCGTTTATTGCTCCAAAATTTTGTGCCGCCGTGGAGATTGTTTGCGTCATGTACATTCGTGAGAAGCGTCGATCAAAATGCCCTCTGCGCCAATCTCGTAACGAATTTATTTTATAATCTTACAAATTTATTGCATTATCACTTTTTGTCCCACCTTTTCTGCGTCAAGTCGATTCCGTATCACGATGCCAGCTGCTTTGTTCCATGTTATTAATATTGCTGATGAAATCCGTCCGGCCGAAATTGTTCAATTTTTTATATTGATTGACATCTCCGTTCTTGTAACTTGTCACGAACCGTTTGACATTTCTCTTGAATTAAAAAACTGTTATTGATAAACTTGGATAAAAAAAAATCATTTTCCATCCTCGTGACAAACAAATTTGTGATGTTTATCCAACTCTTCCATTAACGTCAACTCCATGCAACATCCCAAGTGAAAGTTAATCTTTCTTGTTACAGATCTTGATGAAGATGAATTTGATCTCAAGCCGCCGCTGCAACCTCAACATTTGGAACATGCAAGATGACTCGTGTCGGGTGTCCGACTCTGAGCTCTGTTTTAATTCAAGTATATAAAATATATTCATCAACTTAACAATAAGTCGCTTATGCGCAGGTGGCGCTCATCTTAAAGTGATGAATAAAGGCTGCTGGGTATCAAAAACGAATTTAGGTCCTGCCTCGATAATCAATATTGTGCTAACAGTATGGAACAAACAGTCTTCAGTTACAAATTACTTTTTTTTCTCATCCAAACAAAAAATAATTTGAAAATGAAAACGATATTCATTTTTATTAGTGATGATCTGTTTATATTTTATCTTTTAGTGATCCATGTAGAGAAATCGGTTGCACTTTTGATGTACGTCATTCAAAGTGAAAAAATATCTTTTTTAATATGATTTTGAACATAAAAATAAAAAGCATCCGAATAGGTTCCTTCTCCCCTGCAGTACAACCGGCGGCATCAGTGCTGATAACCGACGGTTGATATATCAACGACCGTGAATGACACTGCAAGACGTCCAATCCACTATTCAAAGCCAACTGTTTTTTTACAATCCCAAAGATATCATCGGACTTAAAAGATTAGCTTGACCTTCACGTCAGCGAAACCCTCTTACTTGCATAAAACTTGAACCATTTTATTAATTCTGAGATATCTTGTCCGATTATGAAACCAACAATTCATTCCAATATAAGAGTGTTATCATACCAGAGGGCTTGTGGTTTCGGCTTCGGGTTATTATTGTTCGGCCTATTAAATTCAATTCAAAGTTGGGTGGGTGCTTTTATCTCGAATTCTATTAGTCGAATGACATTTATTAGGACTTTTCTTATCAGAAGATCAGTGACTGGTTGTGTGATTTTTATTTTGCTCGTAACGAATTGTAATTTGATTTTGTTTATTTTAACAAACGGGGATTCTGATTTCGAATGACTGGAGTTTTGATTGATTGGAAAGAAATTTAAATCTGCAAATGTGGAAATGATATGAAACGTCTAGACAAAACAAAACGCATGTCGAAACAAATGAACGGCTGTTGTATTATTCGTTATCGGAGTCTTGTTGGAATCAGCCAGTGCAGTGAATAATATCAAATTAAAACGTAGCTACACGAGGAGGAAAAGGTAACAGAGCGAAAGACGTCCAAGATCACGATATCGACACACGAGTTTCGCCCCGGCGATACTGAAATGCTGATAATACCGTTCGCAATAGACGCAAGCGAACGAAACGAGCTTTCCTGATTCTTGTCGTTCAATCCGTCGAAGAGGAAGAACCAAGAAAGGAGAACGCGAAACAAATTATCTGCCTTCTACCCAACGTCATGTCAGCGAGCTAATCTTCTTAACTCGCCTGCAACGACGTTTCTGCTTCTCGAATATGTCGTCAGTCATCAAGCAAGATCAGTCCCCAAAACGATCCGGCCGAAATTTCACAGTTTCACAACCGAAAGACGGAAACGGATTATTAAAAGATCAATCTATACGTACGCCATCAGGTCTGATCGGCTTATGCGCTCCACAGCGAGCTTTATTTTTCGCAATTCAAATCAGGATCCGATCTAGTTGGATCGAACTTACCAATGACTCAACGACAATATTTAAATAAATTCCGTTTATTTTGTTCTTGTTGGCAAAAAATTGACGAGTTAAGTCTACAATAATCAAAACTTCGGTTCATTTGATTCCGTTGGAATTTTCAGATCAATTTTATAATCTTTATGATTTTTTCAGCTAGAAATTTTTAGTGAAAAAACAAAACCTGGGGATTTCCCGATCGTATATTCCTTACACTTTTTTGGAGCGGCGTTTTTTATTCGTTTTCTGATGCAAAGCTCAATTACAGATTCACCTGAGGAATTTCTTCCGAAATTTATATCTTTCCGTGTTCGAAAGCCGTGCACAGAAACGCGTGTCTCATGTCGGAAGATACGAGACCCGCCGCTTGGAAAAGTATACGGAAACTATCTGAGGACAGAGATCAGAGATTTGATCCCATCACGTGCATTCTCCGATTTCTTGTGTGCGTGCGCGTAACTCGATTTTTTCGTTCGGTCTTATTTTTGTTCAATTGATATCGTAACTTGGGCATGCTGCCACGTACAAAGTCTCTGGAGCTTAGGAATGGAATTCGTACACATTTTGGAAACGTTAAGAACAGTCGACGTGATGAATATTTCAGCTGTTTTCATTTTATTTGAGCGATAAAGACAGTCGAATCTATCAAAACAAATAATAAATGTACAAAAATCAAAGAGCCGTTTTGTATTTTGCGATTTATCATTTTAAATAAAATTTTTGTATACAAAAAATGTTAAATAGTTTTCTCTTCACGTCGTATATATTTTTGACTGGAGATAAAAAATGACTGATTAAACTCTCGAATCTGAAAATAAAAGATCCAAAGTTTCAAACTGATTTCAGACAGTTTTCATCTTGTTGAATCCTCTATTATAATGTAAAGCTTGCTGTTAGAGAGTTTCTTCATTATTAAAAATCTGTGTCAATCTTTCACGGTACAAAAACTTTTGAAGAACAGTCTTGTATTTTGTTGGAAAAAAAACAAACTCCAAATTTGGATACGGTCGTTCGAATTTAATTTTCGAAAATTAATTTTTTTTGTTTTGATTTTTTGTTGTTGTTCCATTTATTTTAAACCGGGTGCAGTCATGTGTCTCGATGTCGCCTATTAGTTAACTGCCGTGTGCTCATTTAAATGAATCAGTCGGAGGTCCATTTTTTATAACTCTTCTGAAAAACAGTCACTTTATTTTTCTTGCCCGGGTTCACTCAGGTAACATTCCATTTTGAGCAGTGTCACCTGCCCGGACATCATTCAAACTAATAATGACTATAAATCTGAATAAGTGATATGACAACGATCACTTTTTGATCGATTGCTGTTAAATTTTGCTACCTGTTTAATCATTGCTGATAAATAACTCCAAATGTAATCTCAACATTATTTCATCTCCTCTCAAAATGTCATCAATACTTAATTCCAAATTAATTTTTCAGATCAAAATGCAACGTGGATGCAGAGAGAGAAAGAAAAACACATCCCCGGCGTGGTATTGTAAAAACACCAAGTTTCATCTCAAACTGCAAATCTCAATTGCAAAATAGCGGAAGGTAAAAGGGAGTTGGCATTGGCGTACTTCGATCAGTATTGCTCGCACGTGCAGCGTGCACGGTAGATAACTAAAATCAACATCGTCATCTAGGCACGCTCCGTCAAAGTTCGTCAAAAGACATCGAAAGCGAAGTGTGTGTACTCCCGGGTCGTGAGCACTTTCCATGCTCAACTGGCAAAGTTCAATGATTAAGCCGGGCTACACAGCCGGTCGCGGATTGCTCTTGCAACGTAATTTCGAAGTTGCACAGAGTGTGGCGAATGAAATGGAAGAACGACCTGGGAAAGAGAGAGAAAAAGAGCAAACCCTGGCAGAAAACGAGGAGTTTCCGTCGGCGTCCAGATTATTACGATATGTCGCGGATACAATGTCAGGCAATTATTAACCTGCGGCGAAGCCCGAGGCGCACGTACGAGTTACGTGCGCGATTGCTGAGATGTATGTGTGTGCGGGCACCATCGGGAGCTAGGTAACCAGGTACACCTCTAGCTGTCCACCGTGGGCAGATACGTCATTTGACTGCTCATAGCTGTGGGGAGTCGGCCGAACGTTTTGCCGGCTGAGGGAGAAGCACATTTTTCAACGGGCCTCTTGACACTAATAAAGATTCCACTGGTGGCTGCTGCTGCCATGCAGGCAATCCCGCTTGACGAGTATAACATTGTTTCGTATACCCGTTCTTTTCTTCCCTTTATCTGGTCTGCCGTATCGCGGTGTATTTACTCACAAACATCCCAGCAATGTTGATCAGTCCGCCGACCGGTCTAACGCCGATTTTGATTTCTAACGAAGATGACAGTTGGGCGAGATCGATCGACTGGAAAAAAGACGTCTTTAATTGGAGGTTTTACTTTCAACGCTTTCTCAGTTCCATCAAGACAATGAATTCAATTACATTGCTCGCATTTTTTCGTCGAGTTTGCGATCCCGCGGGAGTTTGTAAAAACTTTGCAGATGGAATTATGAATTGGGCGACACTCGCTTGTTAAATGAGTGCCCTTTTTGTGCTCATTATTTGAAAGGCCAATTCGTTTATTTAATTTTGATAAATTATTACTGGTGTGTAGCGAACTCCCAATCCACTCCGAATCCATCGGCTTGTTGATTTTAACATGGATGCACTCAAATGATAGTAATGCTCGATATTTTGAAGTAGGAGATTAATGACATCATTTTGTTTCATTTCATTTTATAACTGAAAGTGCTTTACATTTCACATTATAATAAGATATAAATCAAATTTGTATAATGTAATACTGCTTGTGACGTGAGTGGCGAAAATTCGTGCAAAATCGATAAACGTAATTTTACACTGCTCCCGATAGTACTCTTTTGCTGTATCCTACATATATAGATGTTAAAAATTCATAGATTTCGTTGAATACAAATAACAATATTTATCGTTACATTTGAGTGTTTTCAAAATGTCATCTTCCCACATTTGATCAAATGTATGATTTTCAGATTGACATTATTACACAATTCAATAAATCACGACGATCATGATGTATGAAAATTAATACAACAATTCCAACATTCCATGTTTTGAAAATTTGATTTCGAAATCTTTCGTCCATTTATTTTAACACCATTCTCAAACCAAGACAAACGATCCTGTTTTCAAACACAAAAATGACCTGACCAATCGCTCCAGATATTCCATAAACCATTCACGATTCTTATCTTTCCTTTGTCGATAAGATTTTTTCAGGTCAACTATTGAAAGACGGTTTCACAATTAATTTTTCACCATTATCATATCTATAACAGTGGCATGTTTCAGTAATTACGACAAATCCCTGTCATTTATCACTGAGATCTGTTTCTTCAGTATCAGAAAAAATAACAAATAAAAAGTAGAAAAAAAATTGCTAAGTGACGTTAAAGGTTCTTCACCTCGAAAGATGAAGAAACAACACTTTCATTATCGTTGTAATTTCATTTACAGACAAAGAAAACAATTACAAAAAAATTAATGCAACAAAATTGAAACAGTTTTCTCTACAGTTTGTTTGGTTTATGGGTTTTACCTTTGTCAGGTAGGAAAAGCCTGGAATCGTGAAAGAGAGCTCGGTGCGACGATGATTAGGCTGATTATCATAACGTTACAATCGTTTCGATACAAGACAAGCAAAAGTCTGTCCAAGTACAGGCAATTTGAATAAATCTCGAGGCTGAATGGCTCGAGACCTCGCAATCAATCATCCGACTTTATACGCGATACGTATCTTGTTGTTTGAAACGGGATACATATTGGCGTATAATAGAACAGCGCGTCTTAAATATTGTTATTATTTATTATTTTAGCGCATCAAAGAAAAGGGTGTAGCATTTCGTTCGATACGAATTGCGCTGAATCATCGTTGTCCCGCCACCTCCGTGCAGTGCTCGTGAATTCCTTAGCCTGAAATATAAATCAGCTCGGACAGCGATAAACAATTTCGTTTGCAGCGCACCCGAGCGTCATCGTTATCCTGAATAAAAATGCACCGGTGCACTGTCCGCTTAGGCAATAAGTAAACTGTTTAGAGTAAATAGATCATTTCCTTGGCTAACACGTGACGAAAATATGCTCGCCAGAACCATCTGTCAAGTACACCTCGTTAAAGTTCCCTGTTAAAGCCACCTATTGAGCTTCTATTCATTGTGCATGGCAAATGCGGAATAATAAGGAAATGACTTTTTGATTTTTGCTCTCTTGTTCTCTTTCAAGTGTTTTCAAACATTGTAAAAAGGGGCTTATAAATTACCGAACCAAGTTCATTTATTTAAATTTATGAAAAACAATAAATCTAACAACTGGTAGAGTATATTTCTAACATAATAAAACTCATCAAATTTTATATAACGAAGTACAAAAAAATGTATGAGCATTTTTTTTTCACCTCTTCTTTTTTTATCCGCAACGAGATTACGAATCCGAAAATGTTCTGTCGTATGCATGTTCGTATTGTGTCTAGCGCAGCATTATTTGGACCCCGACTTCTGCCTGCAATCCCAGGCATGAGACGGATTCGTCGATTTCCCGTGAGTTCGTTTCGAAGACGAGCATAAAAATCCCGATGCGTCTCGTCTATGCGCGACAATTGGTTCAGTGACTTGGAAAGAGCCGTAATAATAGCGGGGCCCCGAAATTTCGTGCCACACCGAGCGATGTACAAAAAGAACATTCCTGGCAACATTTCTTGCACCATCCAATTAGAGGCTGATTTATCGCGAGACAATCAACGCTTAAAGACAATCAAAATCAGAAGCACAGAAGCAATAAATAACGAACATCGATATTACTGAATGTCGAAGTTCTTTTGTTTTTTATTTTCCTAATTATAATTTTGACGTTTTAAAATTTCACCATTTTTATTGATGGCTTGATACGTTTATTTTTTTCATTTCAACAATTTTTATTTGTTTATATTTTTTAATGGTTTTCTCTTTATTTTTGAAATTAGTTTCATTTTCAAATCAACTTTTACTTGATGGTTCATTTTATGATATCGTGAGATGAGTTTTTGTACCGTCTTCATTTGAACTTACTTAATCGGGTAAATCGCTTGGAATAGTTTTGGTTAATAAGGAGCAGTATCTCGTAAAGTGAGATACGGTTTGTGAAAAAAAGGGGGAGATCATTTATCCCACAAAGAAGATAAACGTCTGCGGGAAGTCGTTGCAAGATGAATTATCGCGACTCGCGCGCATCGCATCGTCATATCAAATCATCTCGGGATAGCCCGAACTTGCTCCATGTATCTTAATAGAGAATAATGTTGCTCTTTAACCTCGATACGTTGTTCACATGTTTGCCGTGTGCGAAGGTGCTTTTGGTGTACGTCGAATCAAAACCTTGTTGGGTGATTCTTGCGGGACTGTGTCGAATTACGTGAAAACTCGCCAAGGTGCGCCGCGGTCAAGTTTACTTTATGTAATCTGAACGTCATCTGGGTGATTTAGGTAAACATCTTTTCTCATTACTCTTGAGAAGATAGTTCATGTTTTTGTGCTAACAGCTCACAGTTGATTTCACCAAACCATTTCACCGGAATAATGGAGCTCATACATTCGTACCGCACAAAACTCGCAAATTTAACGAGAGCATTATTTCATTGGTTAATGATCCGAAACTTACAATTCGACAACAACAAATTTTTAGATTATTTTTATTGTTCAAGTTTGTTGCATTTTCTTTTTTTTTTTTTTTTGTCTTTATTGAAACGAGCAATTCAGTTTGAATAATAACAAATTTGAGTTCACAATGTTGAGGCTGAACAGCTGCTTCGTCTGGGCCCAACAATTTGTAACAATTATCTTTTTCACTGTCATTTATTGATGGTTACAAGTACTTTTTATTGAACGCTTTTCGATGTTTCTTTATTATATCTCCTATGTCATCAGAGGTCAAGTCTGAGTGGGGGCTCGAGTGTCCAGAACAAACGAAAAAGTGCAAGCTGGAAAAAAACGTTGGTGCACTTCAAACCGAGTGGGTCTTTTTGATCAACTGTTGTTTTTTTTTTTTTTTTTTTTTTTCATCAAAAATNTTTATGTCTGTTTTTGTAATCTGTTATGTAAGTTTTATTGTGTTGTCATCAATAGTGTGTTTGTGAAAGCCACCACTTTGACTCTGCGGTTCGATATTTCGAAAGCACCAGGGGTGGCAGAATGATTCTTCAAATATATATTTTACGAAATGTTAAAATCAGACTTTTCTCATTCACGGAAATGCTTTGTTAAATATGACGAAGCCTTCGTTGGTGTTAAATTGAATTTACAGAGAAATTCGTGTTCAAAAAATGGATGTTCTTATACAGAAACGAATATTCATATACAAAAATGATTTGATTAATAAAAGGAAAAAGGAATCTTCAATTCAGCTCAAGTACTCTTTTGGTAAAAATGTTAATTGGATAAGTGAAACTGATGTTCTTGACATCTACCGAATAAGTATGCGTTGGGAGTCAAAAAAGCGTGGTAGTTTTACACTATAACTTGTTGGATGAGAAACTGATCTTTATTAGATTAGAAATACTGCGTGCATTTCCTGTAATTTATAGTGTCTGAATGTGTCTGCCCGCATGTGCTTCTGATTGGCAACTTGATAGATTGGTAAACGCGTGATTAGGTAGTTGACACCACGTTTCAATTTCTACATCTGATGACTATCATTTTTCATGTGAACCAACGTGTAAAGATGGGGGCCACAGAATGATTATCCAACACTCTTTCTGAATGTCAAGTCCTAACTCCGTCAATCATGCGGCAAAAATTAAAAGCGCATACAGTGCTATTTTTTTCGCAGCGCGTTTACGTGAATTTACGAAAACGTCAAATTCAAGGCACTGTCGAAGATTTAGATCTTCAACTTATTTTATTTTTTTTTATTGATATTTTTATTCTGTGAAGTTAATATTTTGTTGTTTTATCAATTAAAATTTATAATTTTCATATTCGTATTAATATTAAAAATTTTCTTGTTGATTCACCGAATTCTCATCAATACGAAAATAAAAAACAGAAAGTTTAATCCATACAAACAAATTGCAATACCTACGCTATGAGGGCGCATGGTTTTTGATGAAAAAATTTTAATGAAAAATGAAAAAATTTTCACTTTAAAAAAAATCAAATTACGTTTGTAGCAATTAAACTTCCTGTTTTTTATATTCGTATTGCTAAGAATTCGGAAAATAAGAAAAAATAAATCAAATTCGCCAAATTCTTTTCAATTAATACGAAAATGCGAAACAGAAAGTTTAATCAACACTAACAAATTGCAATACGCTTTAAAAAGGCGCATAGTTTTTGATGAAAAAATTTTTTCAATTTAAAACAAAGATGAAAAGATTCGCCGCATTCTTATCAATACAAAAATGAAAAACAAAAGTAGTTAGTAAAAAAATAATGAAGTTGGCAGAATAAAAATATCAGTACAAAATTGTAAAGTAGAAATTCAAATGTTTGACTGTAAGTGCCTTTAAAATCTCGCTTTCATTCGAAAACGAAATTATAAATAATTCAACAATCAATGAACTGTAAATTTTTTAAACGCCCGAGAAAACAGCGAGTTTGTAGAGCGTCATTTTCGCCAGGCTCGCTTGAATGATCATATTTAGTGCCCACTAAAACACTTTGTCGTAAAACGTACGGTGTACATGAAGAATAAGCGAAAGAGCGACGCATTTATTATCACAATTACAATTTGTATGATACAGTTTTTTTGGTTTGGTGCGATCGTTAGCTTATCATTACAGGCATTTCTCACGACTATCGCGAACAAATTATATATAAATATACGAGCCGCCTCGCGGCAAATTACAGTCCCGGGCGAGCCACAATGATCGGCGGTTTCTTTTTCTAAGCGTACGTTCAATTTTGTTACTAATTGCAAGAAAGTACCGAGGACGCAGTACTCAGCATCTTCTGCAAAAACCGCCGTGGTATCTCGCTCGGTTGGACTTACCTTTGGAACGCACCACCATGCAAACATCTCGTTTCAACTTCAGTGACGTGATATGCATATTCAGGAAAAATTGCACCCATCAAATGAAAAAAAAATTATTGACATCTGAAAAGAAATTTGTTTGCTGCAAAAAATTCAATCTAGAACTAAGATGATTTTCGTACTATACTATTTAAGACCATTTGAACATCTTTTCTCGTGAGTTTTAATTGATACATACATGACTGACGTTAATGACAGATTGACATCTACATAACCTATACTGAACATGTACGATCATTTACAATAAAAAAATACTTTATAAAAACATTTTTCCACATTTCCATTCAATAAAAATGGTTTCTATGTAAATTTTATTTTCAACTTTTTTAAAAGTGTTTCAAAGTTTTTACATCTCACATAATTACAAATGTTGATACAAGAAACATTGATTTTTTTCTTTGATTCATACAAAACATTCAGTTTTGTTTACAGTTAGAAGTCATTCACTTTGATAATGTAAATGATATAGTGGCGCCAGTGTTGCTACGAAATTTAAATGCATTTCATTCTTATGATATAAATATTGAAAAAGTAGAAATAGATTTTTTATTTCTATATTAATTATTGGCAATCCATTTTAAAATAAATAATATAACATTTTTTATTTGTTATATTTTTTTGTATTATAATATATTTTATTTTTAGTTTATTTTTTATAACAATTTAATTTAATATTACATTCTTCATAATTGAAAAACTCCGTAAAGTTATAATAGAGATAAAAAATCTATTTGTGCTTTTTCAATGTTTACATTCTTCAGCAAGAACTGTTTACATTCAATATAAACATCAAATCAGCGTTCAAATTTTGAAGCGACCCTAGCGCCACCGTATCACTTGCAATTCATGAAGTTAGCTGATTGTTGAAGCAAAGGACCCTTGTGTTTACAGTCATGATCTACAATGAAAACATCATTTCAAATTCAGTCTAACCTATCAGAGGTCAGAGGGGATTTTCCGCAGTGTTATGAAGACGTCAAATCAATTGTTTATTCAAAATTTACAAGTGGGATACTAAATACATTATATTCAATGTTAAAAGTAAGTATAACTGTCGGTACGGTTGGGCACAAGTTCATGTTGGTGTAACATTGTGACGATTTAAAGTAAGCTCTTGTATGTATTTGTTTATTGGATAAAATTGCCATGAACGATTAGTTTCCAATTTCTTAGCGACGTTGGAAGCATGCTGGATTTGGTCCCTGATCGATTCAATCATTGGAACAGTTACTTTCTACCTGGCTCGAGTGGAGTTAAGTACATTAGGAGATCTAGTATCACGAGGGATTAGCACAGACGGAGTCTTTGATAATTGCCAATATTGCTTGATTACTAATCGTTAGTTTATTCATTGCATTGTGGCGTAGCGCTTAGTTTATGCATCGTTGTGATTGAGTATTGCTGTGTGAATCCTCGAGGTCTGGTCTATTGGATTATGAGGTGTGCCGTATAGATTTGATATGCTATAAAGTTAGACAATATTCGGCTTAGCCTCAGATTGGAACCTCAAATATAGAACCGTTAGAATAAAGTGCAACTTCATAGCGTGCATATTTTTGAAATATACTTGAGAGAATATAAACCATTCACCCGGTTCAACGAATAATGACGTCACAAAGTAAATTTAATTATAATAGAAATGCATTTTTGAACATTGTGCTACAGAATGAATATAATTGAATTTCAATTTATTTAGCAATTATTTGTTCATCGTATAATACAAAAAATGGTATGCTGGTGTAGTGCATTGCGAATAACGATGATTACAAAGGTATGAGAATATTTAATTATATCCGCTGCAAAATATCAAAAATAAACCAAATCCATGTTTATTATCTTGCTGTTGCCGTAGTAACAATTAATGTAACATTTTAATTAATGGAACTTTCGGAGCATAATTTTTAACAACATTTTGTCTTAATTGCACATCTGTTTGCATGTCAAATTAAAAAATTATTGTTATCTCAGTGTTTTTCGTTTTATTAGTTTAATTACTTAAATTCTCAAGGACCATAACACAATTTTAAAATTAAAAAACAGAAAGGTTAAATGTGATACAAAAAATGAAAAAAAACTGACATTCAGAAATTAAACTTGAAATATTGTAATGAAAAATAAAGAAGTTAGCTTACATAGTTTGGTTAACATAGAACAGCTCAACCGAATAATGTAATCTTATCGGTTTCAGCAATGTGTTTAGTAGTTGCGAAACAAATGCTGAACAAGCACCTGAATATTCATTGAATCGATCATCATCGAGACACAAATAATAATTACAACAGATGCATCCATCGTTTGACAATCAATGTCAGGCCCTGTACAAGAGCACGTCGCTTAGTTTCAATGAAAAGCACCAGTATGACAAATAACCTGTGTCGCACGTTTGTGCATAAATGATACAATACAGAACGCTGGAGTGAATGTTGGCAAATTTCTGGTTCATTAAGCGCAGGAAAAAAAACATGGAAAATTTAAACGCGCTAACCAAGGAGACACATTTTTCATTGTTACGTTTTGCTCGCGAGTATGTGTGGGAATAAACACAATTATACGTCGAGAGTTCTGCGAGCGATGATAACAAAAAATCTATCCAGAAGGTTTTGAAATTTATAGTCACATCGCACCATTAAAAAAAACAGTTCTACAAAAATGGTGTTAGTCATAACAAAACGTTTCTATTTTTTTTTTGTTATTCAAACATTTATATAAATCATTCTACCAAATATTTATACTAGTGATATTCTTTCAGGTTTAAAAAAATTCACCGAGGAGGAAAAAAATTGTTCCACGTTGAAATCAAACATTGAGTCGCGGCAAGTTTAAATTAACGAATAAACACATGCAAAAGGAAAAACAACTCGAGCGTGAGCCGCTGGAAGTGCTGAGGGGAAAAAATTTGCGAATTTTTGCGGACTTTGGAGCGCAAAATTTCCCTATTTAAAACAGTGAAGTTGACTGTGGAGGTATAAAAAAAAAGAAGGGGAGGCGGAATAACAATGTCGAAAGTGGCGTAAGTCGTCCTGATAAATCAATTTGCGGGATAAAAATGAGCGGCGCGAAGTTTCGAGCATTCGAAATGGTTTCGTGTGCATGTAAAATGCAACTGAATATATGTACGACTATTTTTTCCGAATACGCCGGTCGGATTGACACGAAGTGCTACACGTATATTGATGTTCACGTGTATCTGTGTTTTAATGGAAGTGAGGCGACACGACATGACTCTTGAGCAAGCTCGTTCAGCAGCCGGGAATATACGGCCTCGACCTTTTCTTCCAGAAATAAAATAAACCTCGGGCATAAATTCCATTCGCGCGTCCACCGGAGCGACTTTCTATGGGCGCGCATCACACCGACGTGCCCTCGCTTCTCAATGGGCGTGCGCTCGTTTGCATCATTGTTTCTTCGTCGTCCCTTTGCGCTTCTTTTTAGCGCCGAACAAACAATCACGCCGCGCATCACAAGTAAACAGGATAAGCACTTGGATTAATGAACCCAACTCGATTGTTCCGCTAAATATTAATGCAATTTCTTTCGAAATTCCATAGCAAACCTATATAACTATAGAGCCGAAATCTCGCGGATCCCACTGAGCCCGAGACACCATTGTCTCCGGCTCCTTTCACAGTCCGCGAATCTCATTCAACAAGCAGCAAGCACCGCTAATTAAACGCGCATTGTCATAGACAATTCGAATTTCTTCGAACCCTATAAAATTATTACAATGATGTAATATTAATATCTCTCAGTTTCTCTACGATTGCCGTGAGTTCATTCAACGAAAATACAGATTTTCTCTAATTAACATTTGTTGTAACGTTCATTGCATTTGAAGGCTTATTATTTCATACTCTCACTATCCGTCTCACATGCTAATAAAATATTATCGACAATCAAAACATTTGATCATCGCAATTTTTTAATTACATATTTTTCAAACAAGCCAACGACCTTATTGAAAAATTTGAATTGATACCTATCCTGTTCGTCACCCAAGTTCAATGTGCGTTGATGCAAAGTTGCAAAAAAAAAAGCAGAAGGGAAAGAGGAAACTGCAAAAGTTAAAAAAAAAAAGGATGTGGGACCTGCCGAATTCGCAGGTACACATTTCGTTGATTTGCCAGATTGTCCTTGCACATAGCATGAATAATTTATCTTGCGACGCACAAGTACCGTAAACGTGTATCTGCACACACGCGTGCATTATACTTTACATATAAAGTTTACAAGCGTTACCGACGGAGTAACTACGTATATGAATAATCTATCGGGAATTAAGCGAGCCCGGAAGTTTTTGATGACTTTCCTCTTCACACGGAATACATTATAAGCGTGTGGCTCGGTCGATGTTTTGAATTCACAGGCTCGTGCATGAGCGTGTCTAGCTCAAGCCGGAAGCAACAGGGAGCCGATCGCGAAGCGCGATGGACATGGCATTTGCGCTGATTTTCGCGTCTACTTTTTGTCGTTTTGTCAACCAACGTAACATGCGTTAAATTCAATTCACCGTTGCTTCGTAGTTAAATAAACACCGAGGAATGTGTTTCGGCGGCAATTACGTTCAGCTCGCGCTCGTTTCATACCGATGCTTCAAACTTTTTTTGTTGTGTTTTTGTTTTCCCAATGATTACCGCGGGATAAGTTACGGGCTTGAATTATACAATTTGTTTGGAACAAATAAAATTTTACTGTAATCTCGCGCGGCGGTTCACGTTTGAAACCACCTCGGCTCTGAAATTTACACCGCTGATTTTTTTCGCACGTGTTTACACTGCAGATAGGATGCTTGGTCATGCATAAATATGCGTACTGGCAAACTATAAATATCTCGACAGTTCATCAAAAAAAATAATAAATAAAAATATTTATATATACATACATATATAGATACGGTACTTGTGGAATTGGCTTGAGCGTTTTTCATTATGTTTTTGTGAATATCAAGCTGTGAATTATAACTCGCCACTTTTTTACTAGATTTCTACGGTGTGACAACTTGGTGACCGTCGCAATATTTCAAAACCTCCGGTGAAATAAAAAAAAACAACGTTTTAGTTTAATCGAAATTATGAATGAATATATTCATAAACGCTGCGAGACCGAATTTATGGCGCCGTTCTTTTCTCGGTGCTTGAAAAGTTTAATTCAAATCACGGTTATTATTTACTGCCTTTAGAAATGTAGCGGTGTTTAAATAAAGTACAGAAATGATTGGACCCGATGTCGTTGCGCGAATGATATTTCGCAATCGCGGGATCAACAAATAAGCGCAGTGTAAAAATTGATCGGCAAGTGTAACGTAAGATTGAACACAAAAAGTAAACCACACTGGGGCGCATTCTTCGTTAATAACGTTACGAAACGATAGATCAATCGTGTTATATATTTACTCGGTGTATCGCAGCGCGATTTTCTCAGCCCTTGTGAATTTTCCGCTCGGATTGTTTACGCTCCTCTCAATCGGTTGAGTTATCAGAAACAACCGGGGGAATTTTATAATTCGATTAATACTGTAACACTCGAGCCAAGTAATTTGGCCATCATTACCGTCAAATGTTTGCATTCAATGCTAATGATCCCGCGATGCAAATGTGTGTGCACCTCGCGTACATCAATTTGCGATAATTTTTTGTTGTTCGGCCGGCTGATTGCCGGTATAATTAATGTGGTCTGAGGGGCAGAGAGTTTTGAAAAAGTGAATTCCATGTCGAAACTGACATAATCATACGAATGCCAGGAATTCTTTTTTTTTTTCATTTCCCAAGGCATAAATTGCTGAATATTTGAATTACAAGCAAAAATCAGATACAACGCACGTCGCGGTTGTATCAAATTTCAAAATCTCATACGACGTTCGGTAATAAATGTTTCGGGACGACTCGCTTGTCATTTCCATGCGGGAAACCTCGACTATTTATTCTGCTCGCTAAAATATTTGCTCGATAGAGACACTTTTTCTACGACGCGATGCATAAATTAATTTCTAATGGAATTTTTGATTTATTTGATGATGTGACAGCCGAACAAAGAACAGATTCCTTATTCGCATGTTTGACGACTTTGTTATGCCTTTTTTCTATCTCGTCATATTTCTCTACGACAGATGTTTGAATTTCGCAAAGAAATAGGAAAAAAAACGAACGGGACACCTAATTCGAAAAAGTCGTTCCGGAAGGCATCAGGGACATTTTTATTAGAGCAGCAGTTATTAATTAACTTAAAAACTGCCGGTGATTTAATCTGCGATCCACAATTATTACTGAAAACCGGCTCTCCGGTTAAATTGGTTAATGATTTTCCTTGTTGTTAAGGAAAAAGTTTGTTGAGAATCAATGAGACGTACAAGTTTAGATCATCAATCCCTTTGACGTAAATTGATCGCCAACTTCAAATGTAATTCAATTACATTTTGCCATATCAAAACTATTGACGAAAATAAAAATGTCATTTACTTTGTACCACTGGCTCTCCTGAATTAAATATGTTGCATTTTCAATAACAACGAGAGCAACCTCTAAAAGGCACGACTTTCTTTTTTGTAAACAAAAGTTGCGTGTTTGACAATTTTTTTTAATTTAATTGGAGGAATAAAAATTGACCGTGTAATTTGTCATTCGAGCGAGACAAAAAAAGTGATTATAAACGTCAATGGGCCGAAGGTGGTGAGCATTTTTAATGGGACATAAATTTCATCGACGTAAATTGATCGCGATCGAGTGCCCTTCAATAGGCTGGTATACACGGGAGCTCGTAGATGACCATATAAATATGTTTTCTCAGCCTGTAGTAAAGCGTAATTAATGACATTTTGATGATTTTTGATTTTTCAGTTGAAGAGCGGTTTTAATAAATGAACAAAAAAAAAAGACGAACTGGGGGTAAAAATCGCGCGAGCAAAAAGTGGCACAATAGTACTTGTCCACGGCCGACAGTCCTTGTACGCGTCCATTTTTTTTGTTCATTTTTGCCCCATAAAAGTAAAGAATCCCTCGTGCATCGTTAGCCGATAGCGTGTCAGTCAATAACGTGAGTATAACGATAGAACGATCGTTCGAGCGGCTCTTATACAATTACCGTTTCCGTCGTTAGCAGAGAAAAACGACAATCCCACCTTGGCACTCGGGTTGCGCGAATCGCTGGGCGATCGTTTGTCTGGAAATCGGATGTGTAACGTTTCAAGGCCACTCCAGCTGCCGGCTTATCTCCTTCTCGGACTATAAACAGCCGCGATCGCTAAAATATACATACAATAAAATTTGCAATTAAAATGCTTACAAACAACGTCGCTATAATTGTGCGTTTGACATTCGTGTTATATATTTGATGACACGAAGATAGCCGACTACAATTCGTCGCTTTAACAAATTTAGACTCACGTTTTATGCTCGCATTTTCACAACCGTGAATATATCGCCAAGAATGAAACTCAACCGGAGGGACTTTTATTTTATGTAACAGGAAAAGTAAACTCAAGTCAAACAATGCCGCGCTCTGCCGACCGACAGTATAAATTCTAAACAAACTCCGCTTGAACATTCAATTATCAAAATTAAAAGAACCCTCTTTCTTACAGGTCCCGCACCCTCCGTCGCGGTCGGAGAACCCATTTGCCATTAATCGCCGAACTTCGCAGCCACCATGACTTTGCGCACCGGGAAGAAGAAACAAACAAAAAAAAATAAAAGAAAAACAAAACTTCGCCCTGCTGTAAGTATAAAAACCTCAAGGTCAAGCTACTGATGCCGGAATCAAGTCGACCCTCGGGCGTCTTCGACCTCCGCCTCTATAACACAATTATCAAAACGAAGGCAACCCGCGCGATGACCTCGACGCGGTCGTCGTTCTAATCAGTCGGGGATTTCGAGATTGGCCGCGCTGCCCATTTTCTTTTCCTCCAAGGTCGCTTGCCATCAGCTTTATCTCATTTCCCCATGTTTTTCTAAAACACCGACCAACGTTGTTCGCAGACACGCTATCCTCAGAGTGCCACGGTGTTGGTAGCACCGATAGCTCCACACAAGAGCAGCATCGGCCGCTGCCTCCACAGAATCGCGATGGATCTCCTTCCGGGCGTCCTTGTTGCTCGCTCCGCAGTCTAATTTTCTTTCCCTTTCTTTTGCAGAGTCAAGAAGCACGGTTGCCTTCTCGGAATAGTCATCTCTACATGCGCGCGAGTTTACGACCGGTCCGCATTTCCCAGTAGGATTGACCACTGCAGCGCGGATAGAAAGAAGAAGGCGAAAGAAGACCGGTAGAAGTGGACGAGCGAGAGAGAGCTCGATGGTGCGAGGGAGACGACCGACCAGTCTCTCGTACTTGGGCGCGTCACCGGGCGCATTGAACTTGAGCAGACTTATGATCTCGACATTCGCCGTTTACCGCTCGCTCCAGGCTCATGGCTGCTCCGGGCATGCTGCCGACACGGCTGCCAACGCGCACGGTCTGCACACGAGAGCCAGAAACTTGGGTGCGTTCTTAGTGATATATATTTAAAGCTCGTCGAGGAGTCGTTATTAGAACGCGAAATGATGCAGCGCCGTTATCGTTATCGCGAGCGCGACAAATTTGATTGTCGGATACTCTCGTTGTTTCGGCTCAAGCACGCACACAATTATTACGTAATGTTGGGGTTGCCCGTGCGACCGGCCTGGATGTTTATAACGCCAAATGGCGCCGTTGCCAAGGGCAAAATCCGTGCTCCTCCGGAGTCGTGATTACGTACGGCTTTTTGATACAGTTTCGGATTTCAAGGGAAGGGAGCACTCGATTTTTGTTGCCATTTGTTGCCACGTTTACTCAATATCCATTTTATCAGTCGCCCCTTTTTTCTGCTGTTAAAATTTTGCTCTTTGAAATTTCAGTATTAGCGTATATATATTATATTCTTCATATCAGGTTATGAAAATGAAATGAAATTGAAATTGGATTTTTGGTATCGTTTTGTTTTTGTGCAACCTTTGTTTTGTGTCGTTTGTTTAAACAATTGAAATTGGCAAAGAAATAAAAGCACTTATTAGTTGATAAGAAATCAGTCAAAATTGTGAAGAATTAAACTATTGGTATGGATGGCACAAACATTTTTAGAATTCAAAATGATAATATTAAAAGTTTCATAATTACTTTCAGGGAACCTGCGATCGTTAGAAATGGTTTTACATAAAATGTACATTTATTAGTTAACTATGCGCGAGGATACCTACCGCCGAGATCACAAGTAGCGATAAAAAAAATGAACGACACAAAAAGCTATTCATCATCGAATTAATAATTTCAAAACGAAAGAGCATTTTCTAACGAGTCTGTAATCAAAAATAATTCAGTTTCTATAACCGCATATCTCTTTGACGATGCTTGATAAATGACATATCAAAATATTTCCTGCTGTCAGGATGTATTTTTTATCCATCGATCGTGGAACGAACGATGGGTCAAGGTTTCCCGGCTCCTATCGATCACGTTAATTAATTAAGAGCTTTGCGTTAGAGGAAACTGTGCAAATAAACTTCTGAAACTCGCTTATCTTTATTTGTGAGGATGTTTTGTTTATCAATTGTGAAAATAACTCTTCGCTTTTAATAGCTCGGATTACTCAGACATATGTTCTCATCAAGAAACGGTTCTTGAAAAAAAAAGAGAGTGGGGATAAAGATAACAGGAAAAGGGTTCGAAAAAATGTCAAGTCTTTTTCAGACGTTTACTCCATTAATATTGATTTATTTCATATCACGATGTGTTTCTTTGAAGTCCTCTTGTACGGATTATTGCAAACTCACTTTTGCTCACTTGCATTGGCTCGTGTTTACTTGACCGGTGAGCCTCTGCTGCTGTTCTGCGCTCGCTCTTCTCCTCGCCTGTTTGAACCTCTTTCGCTTCTTCTCATCCTCCGAGCGTGCAACAGCTGTGTATTATAAAATCGTGCATATATATACCGGGGGATACTGGAAGCGATGGCAGTGACGTTTTATGCTGCTTGAAACGCCAAACCTCAGACCGAGGAGGACTTTACCAATAAATCACAACAGTTTGTTAGTTAGGAGTCGATTCCATAAATGCATACTCATTTAAATAGCAATGCATTATTATCGTGCGATAAATTTGATCAATAATCATAGTGATTGGTCGTGAAAATGGCTCATTCAATTTTTCTGCGAAACACCTTGAAAAACAGGTCTAAAGGTATACCTTTAAGAAACACATCAGCTTCACAAAGATGATCACATGAAAAGCATCCTTTTTTTTCTCGGCCATGTAGTTCTTGAAATCGTTTTATCCTGCAGATGGATACAAAAAAATTGAATATAACCTAGACGTGTTTTGTATAACCATGCACCTAATTGACGCAGAGGGAGGAAAATTGTATCCAACGATACAGAAGGAAAATATAAAACTTTCGGTTGGGAAAAACTTGTCGAAAATTGGATGCTATTTTGATATTCCAATCATACTCGGTTACTGATCGATACCCAATAGCTATGCGAGGTGCTCGTAACAGTCGATGAAAAATGTCTTTCGATATCTCGTTTCCTTATGTGAAGTTCAGGAGACACAGAAAATCGCATCATGAAAAATGTCGAACATTCATTTGAGTTAATCAGTAGTTATATCTCTAGAAGTCTGCGAATCAAAGAAACCAGATAAATTCGTCGGATGTACGCTATTGCCAGGGGAGAGAAAAAGGGATCGATCAAACTATCATTGATATTTTATTTTTTTGCACGAATAAAAATGACGAACTGAGGATGAATTATTTCAGACGATAGCCACTCTGGCGCGAGGAGATAAGACTCTCTTTTTGGACTGTTTCTATCTCTTGAAAGTTATTTGAATGTAAAACAATTGTTGATGGCCTTCGCGATTATTTGTCTGGCGCCAGTTTCGGGCGAACGGTTTTAATAGGCTAATCACGACAGTGAATTCGTGGCTGTCAAAATACAAACCTTGTGACCTCGTTTATTTCCTATGAGGCGATTATTTTGAAATGAGTCGAGTTTATAGGGTCAATTAAAATATCACTTGATGGAACTATAAAATTTGTTTTATTAATGACAGTTTTATTAGCAACAAAAGGGGGGGGGCGGGGATGAAATAATTTCAAAAATAAAAAATAGGAAATCATTTTACATCCAAATTTCATTTTCTAATAAGAAAGAGACAAAATGCATTTTTATATCACGACGAAGAGCTTCATTCCATCTCATAAATTATATTTTATGTTATTTTTTGAACGATAAAGACCTTTTGAGCGTAGATTTCCACATCCCGGATAAATGAATGAGAGTGATAAGTAATTTTTTGCGCACTTCGGAACACTCTTTTTCTATTAGCGCAATGGAATAAGCAATCTGGGTCATTTAATATATATTTAAAAATGAAATATCATATGTAACTTTTGCCTTTTGTATTTTTTTATCCCTTGACGCAAGTCGGTATTTTGAGGATTCCGCAACGAATTCGTTCACTTTCATTAAATTCGAATGGGAATGTACACCGCTTAGCCATTGCGAAATGAAATCGTTGCCAGAGTTTTCATAAATTAATTTTTATAAATGAAACAAAAAAGGAGAGAAAAATATTGGAAAAATTACAATTCGAAATTGTAATTGTTGTCGTCGAGTAGGCAGAAAAAAAATGACATTTCATATAATGTTTGTGTTGAATCGACGCAAATACAATTATAAAAAGAAACGCTACAGGTATCACAAAAACCGTTTTTAATTCTATCCATAATGACTAAAATTGATTCGACTGATTAAATAAACTCACCGACCTCCGAGCGTTTGAGATTTATTGAAAAAAATTGTTTATTTATTTTTATAAATTGATACTTTTACGTGATTGTTTATTTTGAAGATTGACAATGTTCGTCTGGCGTGTTACAAATAAAAGGCCAATTTTTCGTAATGCGATATTGAAATAAGTAATTTACACGAAATGAAAGTGCTCGAAGAGAGAAGTGTGGTAATTATGACACGACAAAAAAGTGACAGTGCAAAAACACTGCGGTACATTTGAACCCCCCAACTTATTAGTATATCACAATTCATAATGGCATTACAGGCAATTTAACTTTTGTGTCGTGAGTGCGAGAAAATAATTGCGATTATCGCTTCATTGAATGTTACTTTAATTTTCAGGTGCGAATATTATTTCTCATCAATCAGCTTGCAATCGACAATGCATCCCACTTTCATGCACGAATAACTTTTTTTTCATAGATAAAACTCTCTCGACTAAAGCGACTTTTTATCAAGCAACGTTTTCCGTTTAACGCCATCTAGTCACGAGGCGACGATGAGGCGTTAATAAAACAGCCGCAATCGTTTTCTAGAAAAATAACGCAAGAAATTTTTCTTGCGTGCAGAGGCCGCGAAAGGGATGGAAGCTGGCACGAAAAAAGAGCGCTAGGTGTATAGAAAAATAATCGCTGGCAGTGTTTCGTGCTTGCGCTACAAATTCCCGAATATGCTTCGTGTGACAATGAAGAAGTGCGCACACGACTTGCGAAGTAGTCCTGTGCCGAAACTTTGTAATTATATCATCAATTTCCAGAGCCTCTAAATTAGTTGACAAAATTGGTCGCGCAATATAATTAAGCGCCCAGCAGATTCTTGATTCTCAATTGAAACGCCGTAAATAAATAAATCTTTTCTTAATTTCACACCCGAACGAGCAAACGGAAAATTAAAATGGCGCGCGATCAATAAAGTTGAAACGCTTACAATTTATTTGATAGTCAAAGTTGCGTGGATATTAAACTTGCATTATGGATTTTCAAGTTAGAGCGTCGAGAAAAAAAAACACACCTTTCGCAAAATCGCGAATTCAATTTTCTTTCCGGGTCATTGGTTCTGTTGCATCAGCACTGTGCTAAAATATTGTTTTTTTTTCTTACAACATCATTCTTCTCATTATTGTTGTATAATTTTGTTGGCTTAATAACTGATGCTTTTAATTCGTATATTGATTACACGAGGCATTCCAAATGTTTGCATATAATTGCAAACTCGTAAATGTTGACTTTGAATTGTGTTTGATAAAAAGCAAAAGAAAAAATAGGAAAAAGGTTTAAATTGAAACTTTATACGCTATCAAAGCTCCCTTCAAAATATATAGCAAGAAAAATATTTTCATTTGGGAAAGATGTTTGTTGATTAAATGGGATAGCGCGGGTGTATACGTGCAAACATCGCAGACATTGTTCATGCAAACTGCCATACGTGGCGGCTGCACCGACACCAGTGTACACAGCGCAACGAGTGATTCATAAGTCGATCCCTCGCATTTGTCCACATACATTCAATAAGTGTCAAAATAAATTCAGTTCCTCGTGCACGTCTATTAATAATGGCCGGTTGAGTGTCCCTGTGTACCTACGTGTAAACTAATAATGCTAGTTTGTACGTAGATAATACGAGTAGTTGATGTGTGTCGTGTATAACGAGGTGCATGTGAGCGCTAAGTATCTATGGCCGTGTACGCTGCCTATGTAAACCGCAGGTCGTAAAAGCTTACAACGGTATACTGTCTAAAAAATTAGTCAAAATACTAACGCAAAAAAATGTCAACTCTATTTCTTCCAACTTTTTCCTTCCTTTATTCTTTTTCCTTTATTTTTTGTATACACAAAATTTTTTTGTCGCCTATCCGTTTCCCACTCAGTTCACATCCTCATTATACCCGAGGCAAAAAACACTATAATTTCATCCGGCAAGATTTAATATTTTTATTACTGTTGTAGGAGTGACGTAATCGACCTAATTATTCGGTAACCGTACATTAATCATCGCCACACTTAATCCTGTCGAATACAATTGTCAAGGCGAAAAATTTCGGCGTCTTTCCCAGGACGTCGGAGAAGGGACATCCGGTGGAACAAAAAGCAGCCGATGCGACGAGATACAAATCATGCCTAAGCCGGGCTAACTACAGCGGTGGGAGCCCGTTTCATTTCGAGCAAAAGGGCAGCCTTATATGGCACAGTCTCCGCGCCGAGTCACGGTGGCTCGGGCCCCGCACTATTTCTAGAAAGCAATTATATATGAATCTATGAAATTACTACAATTTCAGATGGGGATCCTGTGGTTAACTGGCGTTCCTGTGCCGTGACCCGATACGTTTCGAGCGTCCACTTTTAATTTTGCAATTGGCTATTCAGTCGGCAACCGCGACAGAAATCCTCCTCCTGGTTGAAATCCATTTTTGTCGTCAGTTTCTCGGTCAAGTTGATTTATAATCGTCAGTCAAACGTTAAATTTTCATCCTTTTGTTTTCATGCACCTGTGCAGTTTCAAAAATCATGAAAACTTTGCAACACAATCAGTGAAATATTTTTTTTGTATTAATTTTGATAAAGTTTCTGTTTACTAAATATTTTGTCACTTGCATACAAAAAGGTTAACCAAATCAAAAGCCGAGATAAATCGATGACAGTAATGAAATTGAGCATGAAATTTTTCGCAGTGAGCTATTATTTGTTTTAATTTTTGGTCTTGGGAAAAATATCTCGTGAAATATAATTTGGCATTGGTATCATATTTGATCGGGTGATTCATTAAAATTTCAATACCAACGCTGGCCTACCTACCGAATTTCAAACATGTATCATCTTCATAAACACGATCATATAGCTGGCCATTAAAAAATTCCCGCCGCAAATTTATTTTGCAGTAATTTATTCGGTTTCGCGTTGCTCGGCTGCAATTTATATCACTAAAATTAATTACCGTGCACAAATTTCTGAACATTTGACTACAATTACGTGCACACTGATCATCAAAATGTGTACCATTAAGACAGCCGCGCACCACATAACTACTATATTTCGAGGCGGCCTTAAAATTTTGTACGACGCCAACCGCTTCATCGTCTGTTTTATTGTTTGACGCAGCAAAAATCTTAGAACCGAGTGTTAATTCGAAAATCATCAATGAAAATGGGACGCGCGGTTGGCTCCCAAGCGAAGCAAAAACGTGTTTTAGAATTTTATAGGAACCGCGACCGTAAACATTAATAGCCGATCGTTTTGGGGAAACCGATCGGTCGCAACCCCGCATTACACCCGGGCGCTCTCATAATAACATCGCGCGGCCGTTTTCATTCATGGTAATTTTGTCATTACCTATCCAGCAGACGTGTCTTTATTTATTTTAAACTTGTATTATCATACGTCGGGGCGATCATTTTGTCCGCATTTAGATGAGTTTTTAATTTAGCGTGACGCCAGGTATTTGGTTTAACGAGCAAGAATCCAAGGCCCAAGCCGGGGCTATGAATAATATTAAACGTAGTTGCTGACGGATTATGTGGGTTATTCGGTGGACGCGCTTGCCATTTTTATGACCTAAAAATTTGCGCAATTTGCGTGTCAAAACGATCGACAAAAAGCGTAACATGACGTAATCGGGCATCAACATACCTCGGCCCCGTCCCGCAAATTAAATTTCTGATTAAAATAAAAATTTCCATGCGAAATTCAGAAATTTAGCATTTTGAGCCCCGAAAATGTTGTCTTCCAGTGGAACGGATGAACGAAAACAAAAACAAACACAAAAATAAAACAAAAACAAAAAACAACCATGTTGTTCATACTGAACGAACAGAGCTTTATATTTTGCCAATCCAGCATCAATTTTCAAGCTCCATAGGAAACGTATAACAATGAAGTATGTTATGTTATCAGAGATGTAATAAAACGTCACATTTGCCAAGGGCGTTGCGAGCTGTAAAAAAAACGGTCGTTCGGGCGTGCGTTATTTTCGACGCAAATAAAGTTGTCAGCGCTTACGAGCCCGCGTATTTGTACCTCATTAATTTGAACGCTGATATGATATACACGGCTATCATTAATGTGCACTTGCTGAGGCTGATATCAGGGCGCGTTATACTCGTCTGTTTGCTGCGCCCGTATCGAGCTGTTTGATGATCGCGCTTCTATAATTCGAACAAACGCGAAAGAAAGGCAATCTGTTAATTATCGAGGACGCGAATGCGGTTGATATTGTTTCATCGGCTGAGAACTCAAACATGATCCCAAAATTGTCCGCCAGGGATTTTCCGTTCGAGCTTACACATCAGGATCCTTTGAATTCGATTCCTTCGACCAAAATTATTCCGAATGAAAAATTCAAACTTGTGAGAATCAAAAGATCGCATTTCTTTTGATTTCATATCATTTTCTCTGAGATACAGATGTTATTTGAAAATCCCTCTGTCAAAGTCGAGTAAATATTTAAAAGCACGAAAATCTTTAAACTGTAGGTTTTAACAGGCTTCTTTCCTCTGACTCACACTCTTCGAGTGCAATTTCACGCCTCGTCAATTCGAATTGTTCAAAAATGTATAATTTTTTTTTGTTTCGTTTCTGGAATTTGATTTGTTTGATTTTCGTCAATTGATTGAAAGACTTCTGGTTTTAATTTTCCATTTCAGTTTCCAGAGAATGTTGTGGAAATTTAATTGAACCTGATGCATTAAAATTTATACAAAGTTGTTGAGTTAAAGCGCACTAAAATATACATCTTGATAAATGTCAAGTTTGAAATTGCGGCGAGGCGCACATACACATGGGTCACTGCCAGAACTTCACTCGCAATAATCTCAACTACCACAAAGTTCACTCGAACTTCTGCGAAAGTACTTATTTGAACTAATTAGTCCATTTAATTGACTATTGGTTTACCTGACGTACAATTAGACGGATTTTAGTACAAATATAATGATTAGCTGATGGACGGTTTAGTGATTGAAACCTCCAAACGGCATTTACAATGCTGACGAAATTTGTTAAACTAACTTATACCGCTATAAACTATTCTAATCTGAAGGCTACATGTATTAAAAGGGTTTTGCAAACTGTGCCCATAATAATTTCATGTCAGGTATTTGTCACCTGGATTTAGCTACTGCAAAACTTTTTCCATAAAAACAAATTTACATTCCATTAATGTATGAACAAATAAAAAATTTATTCATTCATTCGTGCATTTAGTACTGAAGACAAACAAACGCAAAAAACGAATAAAATTGCTTTTAACTTTATAAAAATGTTTTTGAGATATCTTCGCTTTTTTCAATGGTGCTATTTTTTATCTTGCAGGTTACATCGTACAAGGTGGAATCGGTAATGACGGAAGATTCTTCGATCGCACGATAGCATCGACCTTCAACAGGTGAGTTTCAAACAATTTCACACAAAATATTGCACTGAATCAAAGCAAAATGGTTGAATTTAAAACAAGTTTAAGACATTGGAAGAAAATAAAATCAGAAACAGTGAGCTTAAATTTAATTATAACAGAGACAGCTGAAATGTTATTTTATATCCTTTGTTTGATACTCGCCAATTTAAAATAATAATTAGCACAACTGTCACCATCAGGCATATTGAGACAAACATCAAACGGTGCGACGAAACATATTAATTAATACACATTCGTTTGAAATGCACTTGTTCCTCGCTGAACAAACAAAAGAAATTCCACAACCATCTTTCCATAATCGCTCAAATCTAATCGAGCTCAATCTCTTAATTAATAAATTTTCGTTCGTTAAAATTGTTGTCGGTCGTTTGATGATTACAAAACCGTGATCATAATTTTTACAGCGGCATTTTCGTCGCGATAACGACTGGCAATTACAAAAGCATCAATTCTAATCAAGCCTTTGGTTCGATATTTTTGTCTTTCTTTTTTAATAAACCTACAGTGTATGGGCGCACGGATTCAAAATGTACAAATCACGATGCGCGTCATAGCGCGCGGACGAGAATAAAAAAAAATGCCTGTTGTTCGCGTATTTAATTATGAAACGTGTTCGATATAAAAAAAGTGTAAAACGGATCTGGCGATGAGCTGTGAACAAGCAAATCACGTCCAACAGAATTATCGGAGCTCATTATAGATGATTCGCGATAACGACGGCGCGTCTTTATCGCGCGCGAATGTTATTTATACGCGCGTTAAACAGATACTGCGAAATCACCGCTGTGCATTAACTGCATCGAATGCTTCGGCAGCCATAATGGTCTTCAGCGTTATCTCACGGGGTGGCGATAGCGAGACTGCTTTTAACAAGCGTCTATTATTCCGCCGGACCAGTATCTCTGCTATCGGCCGATGTGCATTTGCCCATGGTGTGCGCGCATCGGATCTACGCTCGCTGGCCCGGTGCAAACCTGAGTGTTGCACATGCACGTAACCACCACTCTCTCTTTGGCTCAAAAAATCGCCTTCAACCAACTGCGGATCGTCCTGGGCAAAAAATCACGAAATTACAAACACGTTGTTATCACACCGAGGGAACGGTTTTAGGTGCGAATGTTTTCTCCGTCTGATGTTTCTTTGGCAGAGGCTGTAATGTATGCAAGCCCCTTGGACCGCCCGTTTTATGAATTGCAGCTTCAATTAGATGTTATTTCAGTTTCAGAGAAGAGGGCTCACGCAAAACTCAACCTTTCGTAACGGACACATGAAATGCAAGATAACGTTTACGCGCGATGGAAATGTGTGTAATTGCAAATGAAATGATACCGATAATTACACCGGGGAAACAAGTTCGACTCTGTTGATTTAGAAATGAGGCTCTTTTTTATTTTGCGTCTGTGAAGTCATTAATGCTTTAGAATTGAGCAACGTTGGCGAATAAAGAAAAATGTGTTTCTTTGAGCAATTTTATGGGGAGTGCGTTGTTGAAAATAACCTAACAAACAGCCTCTGAAATAAACCAATCAAGAGTAAACATCGCGTCTATTATTCAGCGCTCCCTTTCTCGTGATTTTCAGTCGCGGGTAGAAATTCCTTGCTAATAAAGACATCGAAAATAGCCGTAACATAAATTACATCGCCCGGACAATCAAATCGAAAGAAAAAGTCCTTTTTTCACAAGAGTAAATATTGTGTTATGGTGCATTCAAATATGTGTCGATTGTCGTCGTTGTTTTAATCACATTTTCTCGTGTTATTTATGTTCAACCGAAACGAGAATGAGATAAAAGAAAAAAACAATAAAACAGTGCTCATTGACAGGAGAAAAATATTTTTCAACTCATCAAAATTGCCGCAAATCGCAACACGATCTTACTCGTTGTTTTTCGCATGATGAACAATATCTCGATGCAGCGTGATTTTTCAAAGCCCCGCGTAAAAATTGAAAGACTCCCGAAGATATCAATTCGCTGCTGCTGCAAAATTGTAACAGGAAATACAAATCGATTAGCCGTCACTGCGTATCAACTTTACAACTCACTCGACCATTTTTTGCAGTCGATCATACATTAGCACTTTATACGCTGTCGCTGCAATTTTTCTCCTCGACAAGTGATGAATCATGAATGAATTTCAGTGCGAAATGACATCTCGTCGAGGAAAAAAATTGATGTTGCTGAAATGAGAGTGAATCATACTAATTGTACTAGGATGTGAAATAAATTTTCACGATATAGGTTTTAGTAAATTGCACACACTTCAGAGGTTGCAAACTCCAAGATAAATGTAATTTCGATTTTCTTTTTTCTTCATCTTTCTCTTCTTAAGAAAAAGAACACGTGGACAGGACGAAATTTCATTGGCAGAATTCCATTCGTGGATGCTATCAACCGGTCGAAGTGTGTCAAATAATCTGGACATTTGAGATAATCTTTTTGAAAATGTTGTTTCATCATGGCAATGTACGACAAGCTACAAAAAGTCTGAAACGAATGCGTACGTCTGTGCGATTGAGTGTAGTTCCTTTTCGATCTTGCGAGGGATTTGTAATCCCCTCTCATACGTCACGAGGATTTGAATAGTTATATCGCAGGAAGACCCGTCTGTGGCGTTCATCGGACCCTTTCAACATTAATATAAGTAGTCAGTCCAAACGGGACCTGATAGAATATCTTGATTACAGGAAAAAAGCACCATGCACAAAGAAGCCAACAGTTGAAGTCGATATTTTTGTATTATTTTTTTGTGCATATATAAAAATAAAAATATTGTTATTCTTTTTATTATTATTTATTAGGGTCAGGCGGGGTAAAAATGATCAACTCAGTTTACACAATTGACATTTCATTGCAAACAATTTTTGATTCGCTCAAAATATAAATAAGTAATTCAAGAATTCATTGAGCATGTTTTTTGATCATTT